>JAPYZO010000053.1:0-45173 GCA_030522905.1 Torymus flavipes | reverse complement strand
AATAATAATTGATATATTAATGAATACTAAAAAAATATATAAATATGAATGATTATTGTAACACATTACTTAATTCCTATGTAATGATTACATACTGATATATTTTTTAAAGTCAAAAACAAAATTTATGGTTATTTTGAATGTTTATATCAGAATGATAAGACGCTAGCAAAAATGAGCGACATACTCTTAATGCAATCTATCCTAATCCACTTTCTATTTCAAGATATCTAACGGAAAAAATAATTTAGGTAAGTCAAATACAGTACACTATTGAACGATAAAATAGAACTTTCACAAACAAATTTTCTTGATAAAATTGCTCCCTCATTGTACTGTACTGAAAATCTTCATTGGATAGCTTACAAGAATCACTAGCCAATTGATTGAGATCAAGCATTTCTTATAAGATGTGCTGCCTGCAATTGATAAGTCTCAGACAATACACTCTCACATTTATCATAAACAAATGTAAGAAATTCACACACTAGTACAATAATCATTAATCTAGGCCTCTATTGTGCTACTTTTCAGTCCTAATTTCATATGAGATATCGACTTAAGTGGTCTAAACTACAGTGCTAATCTGTGTGTGTTATCCCTTTTTATTGAGTGACATTATTATTTTTCACTTCTTTTATCTACTTTGGAAACACTTTCAATTAAGTTATTAGTAAGGAAATAAAAACTTTTAATGATTTACGATTTTAACTATAAAATTACTTTTATCAATTAATAATACATTATTGTATTATAAAATGTTTATTTACAAACTATAATTTTTAATCGACAATAATCTAATAATTATTTTAAATGTTTTTAAATCTTGAACTAAAAAAATAGATTATTTAAATTTAAACAAATAAACATTAATTAAATAATTTTACATAAATTTAATTGAAAATTAGAATAATTACAATAAAAAATCTATAATTTAGTAAAAGATATAATTACAACAAAAGATACCTATATATGTATTAAAAATAAATTAAAACTTTTAGAAAACTTGTTTGATCAATACTTTGAGAAATGAGATGTTTTAGGATACTTGTTTCAAAATCACCATTCAACAAGAATTTTAAGTATTCTGCTAATACTAAATCAATAACTAACATTTATTGGCAGTGAATTATTTTTTAATACAATATTTTTAGAGAATTGTAAAATACTGTCTTAAAAATATTTCAATGTCTTGTATAATAGTGAACAAAAAATAAACTGCATATTTTTTATAATTTATGTTAAAAGTTATTAATAAACATCGAAGTTAATAAATATATTTATAAAATAAATTGAAAAATTCTATTCAAATTTTACTGCTCATTGTTACAAGTATACTTTATGTATTTGATTTTTGTAATTTCTAGGTATGTAAATTATTGATTTTGTATGATTTACTATTGATGAAAATAACTGCAGCTAAGCCATCATACATTTTTTAACAAATATGAATAAAAATTAGCTAAAACGTTTGAAATTGTTTAAGCTTCTTACATGAACATAATTACACTGTATAAATGACATTAAGAATAAAGTACAAATAAGCAATTTAAAAAAAAAGCCAAATATTAATTCTAATAAACAATAACTTCTAGAACATTGAGGCAGTCACTGCTCTGAGCATGCACCAACCTCTCACCCTGCAGTTTGCTCATCATAACTATTTTTAATTGTTTAACTTCTTTGTCACTCCTAAGTAAATATAAACATGAGCTTTTATGATACCGCTCCAAAACAAAGAACCATCTCTGATAACCACTGAGCTGAATCCGCAAGCCAATCCAGTATCTCCAAAGTCTCTCATATTCTTCTCTGCTCCAAATTCTTATCCCCCCATACCTAACAGTATAGGGAACTCCCTAGTCTACTCCAAAATCTTCCACTTTCCACTTACTTCCTCCTACACCACTAGAACCCTAGAATCTTACATACCTATTACACACAGAATTAATAAAGATTAATCCAGTGTTGAAGAAGAACCCATATCACGACACGGCAGGTGCCTCGCTCTCCATTCTCTCTCATTCTCCCCGAAAAACACCGTGTCCGCGCTGTTTTCCGACGCGCGCTCGCGGCCAATTTTGTATATTATCGCTCCGAGATTAGTCCCATCGGCCCAGATAACTTTGTTGACACTCTCTCTCGCGGACGCCCGTGAAAACTCTCGGCGCTTTCTTCACGAAGGCGCAGACGGGGAGTGCTCCTCTACATGAAAATAGGTTATGTCGCAGCGCTCTTTTCGCAACGCATCATCGTCGTCTCGACACACTTTCGAAACTCTCTCGCGCCTGCACGTAGCACTTAGCAGGCAATACTTACGTAGTTGAAGACGTCGTCGCCGTCTTCGTCGTGTCTTCTCCCCAACTACTGTCGAGGCCGCGTGAGAGACGGAGAAGCTTTTCTGGGGATGACGCTCGCGCGCTGGCACACTCACACCACACACTCACTGTATACGGGTGTAAAAATTACGCTCGATATCAAATGCCGTGAGCGAGGATGAGGCTCGTTGCGGTCATAATGGCGAGTTTCAGCAGCGCACAGAACACCACCGCGTGTATCTATTATCAATCGGCGCACCGTGACTACCGTTTCTTTTTTGCTTTTTCACGCCTCGATGATGCGCGAGGTGTGCACGTCTACTATACGGGCAGACGATGTGTGTCTATAGTCTCACTCGTGTGCGTACGTATATATGTGTGTCTCGGCCGTGGCGCAGCCGATCGACGACTGACTACTATACTGAGCAGTGAGCTGTGCTGCAGCCGCGCACGCGAGGCGCTTGCAGGGAGAAAAAAATTTTGAGCACTATATGCGCTGATAATCGTGGGAGAGAGAAGCGTGACGAAGTCGGAGTACCGTACCGTGACCGTCGGCGAGTAGAAATTTTTTTGGAGTAAAGAGGAAGAGATGCAGAGGTACTGTACTCCGTTGTCGGGAAGATGAGGTTTGAAAAAGTTACGGGATGATGGACGCTTTTTGGAGTTGGGTAAGTATATAATATAGGGGAGATGAGAGCGTGATAAGGAAGATGAACAGCGTGTGTGACGTGTCGTGACGTCAGGAGAATTTGAATCACAGATGCGAAGCTGGTGAATATTTTTAAATTGTTTGTGATAGATGAACAATGTTATGGAGAATTGAAATAGGTATCGATTGAGTTGCAAGATTTTTGGGAATCTAAGATGCTTTTGAATAAACGAGATAACAAAACAATCTTCAACTTGAGACTTTTATTTTAAATATTTTTAATTTCCACCAATAACCCATTTTCATTGTTTTACTAACATTAAACAGTGTGGATCATAAAAATATCATAACAATACAGGTCCCTATAACGTTTTAACTGTTATTTACTAAGTTGAAAAACGTTTAAGTCTTCGAAATTTTTCGATTGTTTTATTTGAAAAACAATAAAAATATTTTTTATCAATACGTCAAAGTAATATTGTATAATTTTCTTATAAGTTATGTTAAACGAAAGAATTTTAATAACAAAACTCATTCACATAATGGTTGACTAACGATTTTCTGACACAAAAAATAAGCAATAACGGTGCCTGTAAAATTTACGGTTATTTTTCGTTAGCTTCGCTCGCTTGCATAAAATATCTCGTAACCAGGTAGAATAAATCACAATGCACTTCTGAAAGTAATAAGCATTAATTTAAAAAAAAAATTAAAAGCATCCACGTTACTAATTTTCATATGTTTGAGCTGTGATAGTTATGTAATGAATGGAAATGGGTAAAATAAAAATGACCGCAATTTATTACATACTAATTATTTTACTACGAGTAGCTTTATCTTACAGTTACAAAAATTTCAAAATACAAAGTTGGTTTTTGAAAAAATTCCAATGATACCAAATTATTTATCCATACGATTAAAATAAATAGTAAAATCTTATTTATAAAGTATAGATTTTCAAAAAGTATGTTAAAAAACAATACTTCCCTTTGATTACATTTCATTACATGTTGCTGTGCATTTACACCGAAATCATGTAAAATTTAATTTTTTTTCCAGGTCACTCAATTGAATGCATATTCAATTAATATTTTTTACATACATACAATAGGACAGTAACTGCAACGTCTTTGTCAACATTTTCAATTTTCTTTTTATAAACTCTTAAAATAAAATGATTTTGAAAAATTTTTTCCAAATAACTTTACATATTTATCAATAAAGTTCATTTTACACCTTACTTATTTGATTAAAGTCAATTGCAAATATATTTACACTTCTTCAATATCGTTCTTAAAAAAACAGTTATTAATAACCATTAAGGTAATTGTTGTCAACTAACGCTTTTTTGTAAAGAAAATAAGTAGAAAAAAAATATAGTAAGTATAATAATAGTTGTAAAGAAAACGGTAAAAAAATACAACTATTTAAATCCTAATATATATGAAGGCATGATCAGTCTTACAAAGGATGTTCCAAAAAACGTGAAAAAAAATCATAACATGCCCGAAGTTATAACAACTTGCTCATAACAAGTTTCTCTTTCGCGACTTATCCGTCGCCTAACTTTAAGAATTCACAATAACGCTCCCTCTTTCTCTTTTTCATTTTCCCTGCAATTTGCGCACCGCCGACTTCACGACCTCGTTGTACATGTCAGCGAGCTCGCAGGCGTCGAGTTTGTCCGTCAAAGTCTTGAATAGCGTTCTCTTCGCGCTCTCCGTTAGTTTATCGGCGCATTTGTCTTTCACTTGTTCGATTATCGCGTCGGGGGAAACTCGACTCAGCAAGCAGCGAAGATCGCTCGTGCTGGGTAGCGTTTGAGCGTCAGCACCTTTGTCCTGATTCAACCTTTTGGCCAGGGCACTTAGAAGCTCGTTTGTACTGAATTTGCTGGGCAGCGAAACCTTCAGCTTTTTCTTATAGGCTTTGTGCACCGAGTTAACGAATTCCTCGTCGTTGTCGAAGATCGTCGGCAACAGTTCTAGCACCTTTTGCAATCCCGCAGTCTTCGTAGACGCCTTCAGACTTTTCTCGCTGTCGTCCTCCGCGCTCAAACCAAGCAGGGTCAGGGTTTTCTCCTTCAATTCCTGCACCGGCTTGTCGTCCATTTTTTGCTGTAACGAAACATGTAACATTAATAACATTTTTCTTTACTCTCTGAAATTCCGTAAAAGCTTTTTACTTACTCTATATCCTTGAAGGATCTTCGGAGCGTCAAATCTTTGGACGAACATTTCAAACAGGAATCCCTCGTCGCAATGGTCCATCATCTCTTTGCAAGCCTCCTCGTCGTTCCTCTTGAACCTCTTCACTGGACTCGTCTGCATGGAGATGTCGGTTGAGTGTCTCTTCGGTGCTCTCTTGCATTCGTACACAACCGACACATTAGTCGAGGCAAGATCACTGTTCTGACTGCCGAACGAATCATCGCTCTTGGTCTGTTCCCTCCTCTTGCCCAGGGGCGTGCTCGAGGAGACGTTTAGTGGCCTCTTGTCCGGCGTCTTGGTCTTCTTCTCCTCGTACCAGGACAGGACTTTCTTGATAGAACTGATCTTCGGACTCTTGATAGGTAACCTGTTGACGTCACGTTCGGTTAGCTGCGCCAGGTCGCCAACCGAGTGGATTGATTTCCTCGATAAGTGCTCTGTTAGATTGCTTGTGAAGAGAGGATCGACTAATTCTGCGCTAACGGCCTCCACCTTGTCCAAGCAAGAGATCAACGAGGGATAGACTGGCAACGTGGAGTCAAGGATTTCTGGTTCATTTAGTTTGACAACGCTGGAAGGACAAAAGAAAAAAATGATATTTAGTTATATTTTCATGTTATAAAAATGAAATGTTTGGTAAATTAACTTACTTAGATTGTGTCTCCTGGCTGAGAGGGAAACTCGTAAATACTGAATCGGTCACTGGAAGTGTGTCAGCGGCAGCACTTTGTTGCGAGCTCGTTTTCACCGGTCTGATGTCCGACTCATTCGCCGAGGAGTCGAGACTGGATGAGATATTGCGAACGTCTACGGTATCCTCCAGCAGACTGTGCTCATCGATCTTGACAAGATCATTGGATAAATTCATAGAATCTAGCTTGATAGAAGAATTGTTGTGATTGCTCTGGCTGGACGCCTTGCTGTCGTCGGATGACACGTTATTGCAGTTCTCTGCAAATATGTCGACATCCTGTGTCTGCAAGACAGCACTATTGTCGTTTTCCTTGATGATTCTCGACTCGTCCATCGACATTTCCGTCAAAACAGTTGATAATTTCACCCTCGGCTCGAGAGTGATAGAGACCTCAGAAGTGAGGTTGATTGTTTCGCTTATAGTTGTAGTTACGTTAGATTTTTCATCCGCGTTGTTCATTTGCGCGGTCACGTTCTCCTTCTCGAGTTTTTCCGTTTCTATCTGGAGAAGGCGCAATTTCGCGTGTTTGTTCTTACGGCCGGTTGGACTGCGCATCGTTGTCAGCTTTTCGAGCTTCGGCGGTGACGACGACTCTGTCATAATTTCGTATCCCATCTCTCGGGACACTGGTGGATCAGCGAAGCTGACTTTCTTCTTCTAAAATGAGTAAAGAAAAACAACACATGAGAATTAAAACTATCTTTCAAATTTTCTAAAGTAATCGAATGGCTGTTGCCAAGAAGACTTACCCTATTAGGTGTTGTTTCAGGATCGAGATCCTGCATTCTCTTCAATATACTACCGCTCGGCGATGCATTTAGTGATGGAGGATTCGCGTTGGACCACTCCAACATGGGCAGCTCCTTCCTGGTCTTACTATTTGGCGAACAATCCATATAATACTGCGACGTCTCCGCTATCGTACTATCGTTGTCCTTATCGTGTTTATCCAGCTTGGGCGAGATTCTCTCGCCGTCGTTCCTCAAATTGCAGAACATATTCAACGACGGCGATGAGCACATCTCTTGGCGCATATTGTTGTTCATATTGCTGAACATCTTTTGCTGACGGCTGCCCGCACTGCCCCCTGGACTCGACACTCGCTCGGTTTCTTTCTGAGGCTTGTCCTTCTTTAGCGGGACAATCGTCACCTCGTCCGTCAGATTGGTATCGCATTTCCCAGTGTCAGGAGTGCCGAACTTCTCGACGAGCGATTGCTTGGTAACAAGGCCGAGCATCTGCGCTGCACGGCCCTGCAGCAGAGGTTTGGTACGGAAAAGCCGTTGGTGCGCAGCTTTAGGCGAGGACGAGTGGCTCTTTGGCGATAGTGAGAGTGATGCTGGCATGGACGGTTTAACTATGGACAATATGAACAATATGTAAAGTATGTACATTAAAATAGCAATTGTCAAAATGTAATGAAGAATGCTAGTTACCAATATTATTTTCGACTTTTTTCGTTTCAGTTTGCGCTGGAGCAGGTTTCACAGGTTTCTCGGGCTCAGCTGTTGCTGGGATGACCGATATCGACGTTTCATCAAGGTCCACAGACATTGGCTCTGGGTCTTTCTCTTCTTTTTCTTGAGTTTCTTCTATAATCTTTACCAAGTTTGTCTGAAACGAATACAATTTTTATAGTTTTTATTATGACATAAATAGATAAAAATAATTTAATTTAATTCATTTTACCTGCATCACGTCTACTTTCTTAATTTTAATAAAGCACTCTACTTTATCTAATTTCGAATTTGTGGGTACATCTTGTGAGCATTCAACAATGTCTGGATCTTGGGTTGCCTTTACATCAGACTCATGACTTTTAGCTTCTGTATTCTTGGTTTCTACATAAACAAAAATATTTAAAATATATAGATTTAAAACAATAATTTTTAGTATTCGTTATCCAAAGTAAAATAGTAATTATAAATATTTATTACCAGACTCTTTATCACTACTTTCTACGTTATCTTTTTGCGTAGAAACATCCTCAATATCGATTGTTTCTTGCGTAAGTTGTGTCTCTTGTGTCTCCTCTACAGTGTCAACCTTCTTTTTTGGAGTTTCCTTTACAACGTCCAACTTTGCAGGTAGTGATCTACGAGTGGTTAGTTTGTGCTCCTCTTTCTCAGGGACTGATGGCTTTTTATGCCCAGTATCCTTTCTGTGATTAATATTCGCCGATTCCTTTTCATTTGTTTCTTTTAACTTTACAATCGGGCCTTTTAAAGAAGATCGTCTTTTATCGTCTTTAGGTTTTTCATCTTTGGAAACTACGGATTTTTTGTCGCCAATCTCGCCGACTTTCCCAGCACTCCGACGACTCGGTAATGGTTCGAACCTCATGTCAATCTTTAATCGCGTCATTTCATTCAATTGACGTTTTGAAATCTGCTTGCCATCGATTTCCTGCAAATTTGCGAGAATATTGTAAATAAAAAATAAACATAAACATACTTATGAAAATATTCATGATTTATAAAACTAATTCTATATAATGGGGACTAATGTACATACGAGGCGTTTCACGAACAAATAAATATAAATTATTTGAAGACTGCATTCGACCCAAAATATATTACTTTACAGATTGAACAGGTCAAAACTTTAAAAACAAAAGTAGCTTTTCCAATCTTCTTACCCATGAGATTTTGGTATTTCCGCCGAGTGGCATTGTGATGTTACGGCTACGGTAAAGGTGCGTGCGACGGTGTTAGAGCCGATTTAATAAAAGGTGCAAAGCGAGGTAGTTTAGAGTGATTTTCAGGAAATCACATTCCTAATATCAATGATTTATATATATATATATATAAAAAAAAAAAAAAAAAAAAATCAACAGTAAGGAACGCTACAATTTAAAAAAAAGTTAAAGAAAGTTGCAAAAGAAAAATGAAAGTAAACAAGTCATAAAGTACTAAATTTCAAGTGTTTTATACCATTATACATCCATATTTTCCAAATGATGTATAAATGATAAATGCGTGAAAACATTGAGTATTGGCCGCGCCAGTCGGACGGCAAGTAGCGCTGGTGCTCGAAGGATCGCTTTGTTCGACGTGTTCTTTTTTATAAATAAATAATAAGTCCGATTTTTTTATTAACTTTTGTAAGTAAAAATATCTCAGCTTTCTGCTAAGAATACTCTTAAAAAGTTAAAAAATATTCGTTATTCAGAAAAAAGACATTTTTATTTTATTTTAGAAATTTTCAAGTCGAATCTTCTAAATTTTGATAAACGCCTATCG
This sequence comes from Torymus flavipes, assembly GCA_030522905.1. Lineage (NCBI taxonomy): Eukaryota > Metazoa > Arthropoda > Insecta > Hymenoptera > Torymidae > Torymus > Torymus flavipes. Next base: position 36,060 of record JAPYZO010000053.1, on the reverse strand, counting down.
CCATCGGAAAGATCTCAAAAAAATCTATAAAAATGATCCAGGACATTTTTCTTTGAAACCCCTTTTCTAGGTATTTTAGGTCACTGCCAAAAGATGCTATTTCACGCCTGATTTTCGGCCTGGGACATTTAATGCGAAACGTCTCATACATTTTTAACATTTATTTAAACTGTACTAAATTTAGTAATAAAATGCAAAACGAACAGACTAAAAAAACTATTTTGTCATACAAAAACTTTGTAAGCCTTTTACAGCCCAAACAGATGACTGCAGCACCATCAAGGAATTTCCGCCAACCTAGCAAAATGTTATCTATCCATCTGACTCACGTTTTCCTTACAAATGTTCCGCTACTGCGCAATGCTTTCTCATTGCAATTCCATTAAAATAAAAAGAAAAAAGAAGACTCCTTACCACAGGTTTGTTCTCCTCGTTACTGGATTTGCTCTCGCCACTGCTGTTGAGGGCGTCTGCAGGCGAACTCTCGCGCTTCTGTCTCTTCTCGCGTTCGATGTTGATCATACTCTCGCTGCTGTTGCTGTCGGAGTTGCGGCGCTTTCTGCCCCGGCGCCCGGACAGCTGCTCCGTGCTCGCGCACTTGCGCAGCGGTGCGCCGCTGCCCTGCTGCTGCAGCGAGCGACGCGTCGCTGGCCGTGCAACCAATGTCTTGTCCCCGGCGCCTAGATATACACGGAACAATGATATAAATTTACAGGGAAGAGGAGTTTTAATTAAGGGTTTTCGGATTGTTTATTCTGAGAAAGAAAGAAATTCTTAGATAAATGTTATTTTTTTCATCCTTTTTAGCTCGAAACTATTATTAATGGGTTTCAAAAGTAAAGAAAATCAATAAGAACGGTGATATATATGTTTGACACTAAAATATTCACTAACTCGATATTTCATAACATTAGCACTAAAAATAGATTGTACCAACAATTTACGAGTTCCACAAGTCATGTTTGAAGAGCCCTGCCATTTCCCGCCTATGGGGCTCCCATCTCCATATCGCTATAAAGATAGAACTTTTATAGGTTATGTATTTTTCTAGAGCACGCTCATTATCGTCTATCTCGCCAACAAAACCATTGCCGAGGCTCGTTTGCCAACGCCACCAAATCGAAAAACCAAATTACCTTCCATTACTTCGACACTTCCGCGCCCTCGAAATTCTTCAACCCAACAATTCGCGACAATGCAGCTCTTCTTTCTTTCTCTCGTTCTCAAAACAAACGTACATCACATGTGAATTATGCGAAGTAAATAAACACACACGGACACGCGTCTCCACCACAGCATTGCCTTCCACTAGCACACTAACCTGTCGCATTGCTCTCGTCGACGACGATTGCAATGGTCCTTCGGCGCATCTTATTGTCAATGATCGACGGCGAGACCTTTTCCGACTCCAGCTCTGCCGCCGCAGCAGCAGCGGGAAACTCCTCGCGCGACTCGAAGTCCAACTTCTTCGCCGCGGTCGGCGCTACCGCCGCTGCTGCTGCCGCCACCGCTGCTAATTCGTCCTTCTTCTGAGAATCTTCGATCGCCGTGTCGTCCTCCAACGCGGCTGCTGCAGTCGTGGCTGGTGACGGTGGTGGCGGTGGCAGCGACTTTTCAGAATCCGTTCGCGGACTTGTTGGCGCGCCAGGACTGCGTTGCAGACATTTTTTCGTTAAGGGTAAAAAAATTTATAATGGGTTGGCTATAAATAACGAGTGCTGGCTTCGCAATGGTACTAGCGTGCGTGCTTTCTCGTCAGTTCAAGGTGAACGAACTGTATTTTATTTTTAAAGTTATTAATTTATTTGAGATTTGAGAATTGGAACATGTTCAAGACTAATAGCGGTAGACACTATGAAAAGTAGAAAAGCCGCATGGAATAGTTATGTATGTCACGCGGAACCGTTCACATTTAACATGGCGAACCTGATAGACGATTATTGAATCGAACCTTTTAGTTTTTTAATTTATTCATAAGGTACATAATTATGGCAAACAACTGCTACTCATAATGATTTATAAAGTGGATAATATGAAAATGATTCGTAAAAATTAAAAAATGGAATAATAATGGGAAATGGGACAAATAGACACATAGTAATGAGGGCATAATGCCGATTACTCATTAAAATTAATTGAATATAAGTGAATATTAAAATGTTTACAATGTTGTATCTGCTTTTGCACCACGCAATAATAGGTTTCATATAGTTTTCCTATAGCTGTTTTTCTTATCTTTTCTTTTTATTTATTTTGAATTTGAAATAAGTCTTCCATAATAATCTAATACTCTGAGGGAAGAAGATAAATTAGAATTATACATTACATTGCCAACTTTAATTCATACTTGTAAAATTGAATTGAATGAAAGTAACCATCCCTAACGACCGACATTGCGGATACACCGGCATTGTTTGATTAACTTTCTTTACTTCGCCTAATAACTTGATTTGCAAACTTAGATAAAAATATAAAAAACTAAATTATCGAAACAATAAAAAATATCAGCATTCTAGGAAAAATTATCGACGATACCCTGTTCTCCTTTAATTCTGCCAAAACTTCAGAATTATCAGTATAAAAATTATAAATAGTATTTTCTTTGTAAATACATTTAAAAATACGAATTCTGGTACTCACGTCGCTACTTTCTCCTCTTTCTTATCATCCGATACAGTTTTCATCACATTTTTTAAATTTGACGGCGACGATGCCGATGTCGTTGTTTTTGACTCTTCGTTGTTGTTTATTAACGCCTCCTTTTTAGATGTGGGTACTATTTTAGACTTCGCGTCGAACCAGCTCTGCAGCTCCTGCGAGTCCTGCGAGTTGGAGACCGAGAGATCGTTGTACAACGCTGGTATATCATCCCTGCGCTTCTTCAGCAACTCCTTTTGACGGTCCGTCAGTAGGTTGACGTCTATTTTTACGTTGTTGACTATCTCGACAAAGTCCTGAAGTGCACAAATTTTTTTTACTCATTATGATTTATCTTTTATTTTCAAAATTTTCTTAAAATTCTTGCACTAAACGTAGCAATTGAATGTTATAAACAGTTACAATACCTGTGAGTTGGGTTCCAGCTCCACGACGATTTTTTTCTCTACAGTTCCGTTGTGATGTAAAGTCGATGGAGATTTAGGGCTAACCGATTGTCGATTGAGGAAACTTCCGACAGGTTTTATCTGTCCGCTCTTTACTTTCTTTGACTTTTCTTTAAATATCTCAAAGTTTTTCGTTCTCGTTGCATCTTCTACTTCTTTTAGAACGTCTTCGAGAACCTTGAAAAAGATTGAAACAATTACAATACCATACAAAAAATTAGAGAGTTTACATTAATGGGCAACTTTTTCTCATGTTTTTTTAACATTAATATAGTAAATAAAACAATAATTGTTATTGAAAAACATTCAAAGATAATAATACCTTTCTACTATCATCATCAAGAGTCTTCCTTATCTCCATAAGAGAGTATGCCTCTGAAACCACATTCTTATTTTCATGCAGCATACCATGAGCAATTACTTTTCTATAGGCATTTAGTATGTCATAATTTAATGTTTTTTGAAGTTTCTTAAAAAGGCCTACAATGGTGCTCCAGGTATTTGCTATTTCTTCATCAAGACTATACTTATAACTAGTTGCAATCATGCACTGAATTGCGACTTTCACAGCCTTTAGATATGTCAGTGCTTTCTGGGCACTGTGGTTAAAAACTCGCAGAAGGAAAGAGGATATGGCTTTGACCATTCTTTCACTGGTAGATTTCTTACTTTTCAAGCACTGTACTGTCAAATCTCTTAATAAATGTACAAAAGCTGGCACTTCTTTTTCTAAAAGTAAAATAGAAAGTTTTGATTTAGAGAACTACTTACCATGCAAAATTTAGATTGTTTTAAAGAAAACTTACCACTGGGTAAATTATCATAATTTACTGATTTGAGTAATGCATCAAAGCAAAGAACGGCAAAATCACAACATATTTTATTACTATCTAAAGCTTTTATTATTATTTCTGACGTTTTTTCTAAAATTTCGTTAGGTTTTACAGATACAATCAACTCTGCTTGAAAATCGAATTGCATGTATAAGTCTGCCCAAGACTCTGCCATTGTTTTCAGCTATTTAAAATATAATACATTAAAAATTTATTTAAATTGTTTAAATAAAATAATTAAATAAAATTGTGTACCTGAACAGCATCATCAGTAAACAAATTTGTAAAAGGATATGCAATAATACTTTCTATTGTTTTAAAATTATGTTTAAGAGTTGTGCCTTCATTGATGTTCTGTGATTCCTCGATATATTTTTTTGTAATTTTAGCAAGAATACACCACATTTCACAAGTAGCAAACCTACAAATAAATAATAATATACATTTTTACATAAATAAAAGAAATTATTAAAAAGATTAATTCCAACAATTGCTAAGACACTCACATGTTGGATTTGTTATTTCTTGCACCATCTACAATTTTCAATATTTGTTGCAGGAGCTCCATGGTTTGCGGATAATATGCATTTGCATTTTTTGGTTTTATCAAGTGCCATAATAGTGTTTCAATAGGTTGGTAATGATCACTAAAACATCGAAATAGTAACGAATTACGATTTAGTTTAATAAACGTTAAAGTTTTTACATGTATCTTTACATTTGTTATAAATACCTTGTGAAAAATGCAAAATGATCTGAATGTAAAAATGTTTGTATGAAATCTATCATTGTATTCTCGCCAAGATTTATACTGTTTGCAATGTTATGGTAATCTCTGAGCACAATGTTAAGCAAAAAATCTCTAATCATAGGTATTTTATGAAAATCATTTTTAATGAACTCATTAATGACAGTCACCATTTCTTTATACATTGAAACCTAAAGATCAACATATTACAGAAGTGGTATAAGTATAGATAATTTTGTGTGTGTGTGTGTGTGTGTGTGTGTGTGTAACAATATAGTTTACCTTCATTTTATCATATTCTTCAATTCGTTTGATTAAATTTTTCCAAAGAACTTGAGAAATTTCCAATCCTTTTTTAGCATCTTCACTGCGCAATAAAGCCAATGAAAGTACAGATTCACCAAAACAATGAATAAAAATTTTATAATTACTCTCAAACACTGAATTATTCACTTGGCTAGGCAAAATTTCTTGTACAACACGGTATGAAACTTTTGGTAAATTTTCTTTTTTTACAATCAATTGCATCAAAGCATCAATGGCAAAAATCTGTGTTGAAGGAAATTTTTTCCCCAAACAAACATTACTATCCGTCTTCTGAACAAATAAAGGTTTATCACCAAAAGGACCAAAGCATGCACTTAGGAATGGAACTAGAACAGTATCAGTGCATTCAGCTATGCTAGGATAAACTTTGTAAATGAGATGCCACCAAACTTCTAATTTTGTAAGTATCATTGCTTCCGTTTTACTATTTTTGGCAATAAGAGGTACACAAAGTAACTTTATGCGACGTGCAGTTGCTAATTCACGCTGATCCAATGCAAAGTTATCGATCAGTAATTTCCAAGACAAGAAGGCTTGCCTAAAAATTATAAAAAAAATTCAATTTATACATTATATCATATTTAGAAACTATTTATTAAAGTCAAAATTTGATGCAATTTTTGTTATTAATTTTATATTTAAAACTTTATAATTTTATTTCATATTCAAATCTCATTAATGTTAGCAATCATATACAACATTTTTTCTTTAAGTTAAAATTACTATTATAATTCAAGTATAATTTATACTCTCTAGTCATATTTTATATTTATTTGTACATCATTTGTATGCATTAAAAAAAAAAAAAAAAAAAAAAAAAAAAAAAAAAAAAATTGTTTACCATGAGTATTATCAATAGTATAGTAGTTTAATTATTTTTATTACTTTAGAATTATGAATAGAAAATAGTCATTGACTTTAAGTAAATATTTAATAATCATTAAAATAAAATAAACTACTTTATAATTAATTTAAAATTTCTTACCTTCGGTTTGGATCTGCTGATTTAAAAGCAAGTTCTTCAACTTTTAAAAGACTGTTCACTAAACCTGAGCCTCGGTGTAAATCAGTACCAATAAGAGCAATGCTGGATTCCCATAAAGCAGCCCAATCCATATCAGTGTTATTTACTAATAAAGACATTCGTTTACAATAGATTTTTTGAAGAGTTTCTTTATATTTTTCCCAAATATCTCGTAGTGAGGCCTTTGTATGGGGCCCTAAATCACGATTTACAGCCTGTTGTAAAACAACAATACTATGCACTCTCTGTCTGCGGTGACCCATATAAGCAAGAATTATAACATTTTCCATAATAAATTTATAAAATTCCTTGTAGCATAATCTTAAAGTATGTAGAGTACACATTCTTTTAACTAATTCCAGTGTCTTTTCCACTATTTTTTCTTCAACTTCATCAGTTTCATTTAAAGTTTCATCTTCGGCTTTTTTTAATAATGCTGCATTTTCTGCATTTTCCGATAAAAGCCAAGTCATTTTCTTTGGCTGAATTGACTCCATACAACTTCTTAAAAAATCTAATACTGATACACTACTAGCAATAATTGCTATGGTTTCATCTTTTAAAATGCTTAAAGATACAAGTATCTTAAGTCTAAAATTTATAGATACAAATATTAAAATCATTTAGTTTAAATATTTTATGGAAAATTAGTTACATAAAAAAGGCAAACCTTTTTTTTCTATTAATTTGTAAACTTGACTGAAAAAAATCAAAGTTTTTGTTTTTTGTTTCTGGTAAAACCACATCAAGAGTGCGACATGCCTCAAGGTGGAGTCTTTCATCATCCTGAACACTTGCCTCCATGATTGAACTGCAAAGTTCACAAAATTCTTCATCTTCTAATGTTTTGATAAGTTTTGGATCATCCAAATATGTTCTGCAAGTTAATTAAATTTTCATTATTACCAAAGAGGATTTTACTTTGATTTTTTCATACTATTAATTATTAAATTATTGGTTATAGCATCTTTTTTTTAATTTATGATGAAAGCACATCTTAAAATAAGGAAATAAAAATTGCACTCATAAATTGATCATTAAAATAATACTATTATTATTAAATGAGAATTCAAGTATTGATCAATTTTGTTTCTAGCAACAAAATTTCAAAGTACAGTCAATTTTCACTGAAAATCAATACTTAAATAAACTTTACTACACTACAACCTCTACATTGTTTTGCTATGGATAACATTTTAATATGGTCGATATTAAATGAATTTGTGTTGAAACATAATATAATAAAGCTTTAAAAATGTATTTACACAAATTCTAGCAAGACTTATATCACCAATCTCATATTTCAATATTGTCTCAGCTGTTATTTTTATCACTCAAGTGTTTATTGCAATACTAAAGGAGACTTCATTAAGTTATATTCTTCAGTAAGTAAGCACATACTTCATTCAATGAAGCAATAGAAAGCAATATAGTTATTATAAATCATTCAAAAAAAAGTAAATCATTTATAATATCAAAATAATGCCAATGAGACTTATAAACAACAATAATAGTGTTTATTATGATAGTTGATAAATAATAATATGAAATTGATATTTAAAAAAAATATTTTATAATGCACTATTATAATAAAATCAAGATATCTATTGAATATCTTAAGAGATAAACTGTAAATTGTGATTGTTTAAAAATAATTACAAACAACAATATACGAATGTGAAAACTCATTTAAACCACTACAGTGAAGCAATTAAAGTCACTAAGAGTAGAAATTAATTATCTTTTTCACACAACCAACTGACAAACTTATCCAAACCTAGAAGATTTATCACTATCTTTTCTTCACCTATTTAAGGTGTGCCAATACCCACCTCTTGCAAAAATAAACTTTAGAAAAGACCAAGCGACAAACAAACGAGATAAAACTTACGAATACATGTTGAATCCTGCAAGCTAAAAATATGCGTCGCGATCAACAAACTGTATTGCCGCCGACGCCTGGACGGCTTTTTTTGCAACCCGCGCTCCGAAAACTCAGGAAGACGATAGCTAAACCCCGGATTACTCAATTTTCCGCAATACTTATCCCTAACGAATTATGCACAACCTCCCGAGAACAAAAAGATCTTCGGGACGCGGCGATCGATGGCAATTACGGAGCTCGTCCCAAGCCGAAGCCGGAGGGGAATGAGCGCCAGAAAGAGAGGAGGGAAGAGAGAGCAAGAAGTTGCGAGGGAAGAGGGGCATCGGACCTGGCGCGCGCACGCACGCCTGCACAAAGGTTCTGTCTCTCTCCCTCTTGTTCCTCTCTTCTCCTCTCCCCTATCACTACGAGCAAGCTACACGTACCTTCGAAGGGAGGTTAGGCTCTGCACCCTGGACTCTGATGAACCCGCGTCCCGGAACGCCCGCATCGTCCTCTGGAGTGGACTCCCGCCTGCCATCACTGCTGCTTCTTCGTCTCACTGCTCAGCTAACTAAAACGTGATAATCTTCCTCGCCTCCCCTCGCTCTCTTCTCTCTCGCCGTGCGCGGGAAGCTCTCGCGCGCCGCTGCTGAAGGGCCGTGACTGTAGGTATGACGCGTTCGCAGCACTGCGACTGCTGCAGCAGCCCGCCTATATACCATACGTACGCCACACTTTTTTGTTTTCGCGCGCGCGCGCGCGCGCTGCCGACGGGAGGTTATAGGCGCCGCGGCACGACAGAGAACGAGAGAATACGATGATGCTCATCCGACGGAGTTCGCGCGCGTTTTGCCGTTTCGGAGCGCGCTTTTCCCGCACGAAGCTGAACGCGAGCTCAGGATTGGCGGAGAAAAGGTCACGTGGGATTGGGCGCAGGTGGGCTTTAAAAACCGATCGGGCGCGTGCGCAGCTGCTGCTGTGTCGCGGTTGTCTTGTGGTGGTTTTGTGCAGGATGCGTCATGCCTGCACATGCCATTGATGAAGCCCGATGTTTTTAAAGTTTTTGGGTGTTTCCGCCTATAGGGTCGCGCAGGGTCGAGCGAGTGTTCGTGACGATGTTTACGTTAATTGTTGAGTTTTTGACCTTGTAGTAACGTTTAGGATGGAGGGAAAGTTTATTTATGGTAAGGTTTTCCCTATTTGAACGTTTTCAGAGAAATGCAAGCAGCATTGACTTTATTCTGATCTATATTTTGCTTCTATAATATTTAAGTCTAAAAATTTAATAATTTTATTTTCGCATATTTTGTAATTACTGCTATATTACAGTGAATGATCTTGTCAATATTTGTATATTTGCTCAGATACCTTACCCGGGAGATTTAATAATTTTAATTCTGAAATCACGTAACTCAACTTTTAGCTTGTATAATCTAAAATGATATATCTCTTGCAGACTATTTTTATGGAGAGATGGTTTCTAAAAATAATATAATAAATTTAATACATATTGAAGAGATAGGGTAAAAACATGAAGAGTATTCTGTCTTTCATGATTTATGGTAACAAATCTCTACTTAGAATAATTTTTTTAACAAAAATTAAATTTCAATCATGATGGGAATTCAATTAGGAACTGTAAGGGGGGGGGGGGGGGTATAAAATGGTACACATTCAAATTATTTTTCTTCGAATGGAATTCTTTATTTTAATTTCAATATAAAACGCACGCCATTCACAACAATGTAAATTCACAGGTATTAAAAAGGCACTAGTTCCTTCGAATAGTCTGGTAACGACGTATATGACTCGCACTCTGACGAGACAAAGACTTTCATTAAATTACGCTAAAATTACACTTTGGTTTTGATAATTTAGCAGAGTGATGTTTTGTATTCCGCCTCTACGGGCCTTTCTCGCACTTTAAAATTACACAAATGCTCATTCATATATAAAATAAACTAACATGCTTTATAGTATCATACACTTATTTACACGATTAATCAGTAGTAATAAAAAAATTGTTCAGTCAATCATTATTGCCTATAGCATCTCAGCTTCAATCTAATTTAAAATTTTCCGCGCTTGGTTCAGGTACTCTTAGATACAAATTCTGCTGGATGTCTGTGAAGCGTTGATAGTACGGGTCGTGTGAGAATGCACTGGTTCCACTGTAAATAAATTATATTATTTGTATAATAAAAATATTACATTAGTAGCAAATGGCTGTGAAAATTAAAGTGAAAGTAATTTGATTAATGTAGTACCATGATTGCACAAGATAGCTTTTTATGGTTAGTAACCAGAACCGTCGTAATTCAATATCACCCACTGGAATTTTATTCAGTAAAACTAAACGGAGGTCAGGTAAAGGAGGAGAATCCCAGTACCAATAAGATAGTACTTCACTAATGCTATTGTTACATTTTACATGTACTTTACGTAACATATCGCTTTTAAACAAAATTCAATGCGATACTAACTTTGCGACGGTTCTCTCTCTGACGGGCGGCGAGTGGCCGGATCCCAAATTTCTCTGCCTCGTAGCGGCCGGGATGACGGGCTCAGGTCTCTCGATGTTCCCGAGAACGACGTTGGCACCAACACGCCTACCCGTGCGCCAGCGCAGTATCATCCACTTCATGCGGTGAATGCTGATAAGGGCGAAAACGGCACTTCGGAAGCGAACGATCGGATTGCGTCTGCGGGAACCGCGGCGCGCGTACGTTTGCTGCACATGAGTGAGCTGGGCAAGGAAGGCCATCGTGTTCTCCTCTGCGTGCTGGTAGCCAGCGAGTATGCAGTAGAGGTATTTCTTCTGGTAAACGAGTGCCTTGCGACGGCTATCCGAGCGCAGGTACTTGCCGTAGAAGTGCTGCAACTGTAATGCGGACATTTTTGAGTTTGGTTATAGATGAAATGTGTTTGAAGTATTAGTGCAGTGTAACTTACCCTTTCTTCCGAGTCGTTCCTGTTTACTGTGGACGTCATTGGATAACCTTTCGTTTTTTGCGACAGCTGGTGCTCCAGAAACCGTATTTGTTCTAAGTATCTCTCATTTTCGTCTCTTACGCGTGCTATTTTTTCGTATAAAAGCACCTTATCTTGTGACAGTCTTTCAACAGTTGCATTAAGGTCCTACAATCAAACAATTATTTAATATTTTATTTAACGCCTAAACATTTACATTAAATAATTGTAAATAATATTTACCCGCATTTTTTGTAATATCTTAGTAGGTGAGGAATTTTTGTGAGGTGACAACATTTCCCTCTTCAGCTCTTCAGCAAGTTCGACTTCCCTTCTCAAATATAGTTTTAATTCATTTTGTTGATCTGCAACGATTTCTCTCAACTTCTTCTCTTCAACTTTAGCGGCGCTCAATTGTTCGGTGAGCTCCGTCTCCTTATCTGTGAGAGACTCGATGCACCTCGTTAACTGACTTTCACGTTCGGCAGCCTCGGTTAACTGCTCTTTTAGTGTTTTCATATCCGCTTGGAAATCTTCCTGTAGTTTCGAACAAAGGTTCTGTTTTAAATTAAACAAATGTAGAAAAGAAATATTAAGGCTTCTATGCAGTCGTTTTTAAATTTTGCATTGATAAATAAAGGTCAATATAGCTACTGCTTCTGAAGTGACCTACATTACACGTAGCAAGAACGAGTTATTGAATTAGAATATATCAAATTAAGTTCTCTTAACATACTATACAATACATAGCCTTATAAATGTTTTATATTTAAGTTTTGAATAAAGCAAATATAAATAAAAGAAAATAGAAAATATTTTGTGTAAAGACGTGTCTGTAACTTTTAAAAAACATACCATGACTTCTTGAGAATTCTTAAGCTCTCGTCTCAGGCTTTTTAGTTCGTCATGTTCACTGGTCTTCTGTTGGTTTCTCTTAGTTTCAGCATCACTCATAGTCTTCAGGATAGATTTTTGCCAGTCGCACTCCTTTGTCTTAGTTTTGAGCTCCTCCTTAGCCCTGCGAAGGTCCGATTTCATTTGATCCTTGACACAGTCTGCGAGATCCAAACTGCTCGTCAATTTCTCAATCTCTGCCTGTGCTTCTTCGTATTGCTTCTGGAGTCGATCTTTCTCGCTCTTTAATTTCTTAATATCCTCCTTTGCGTCATCGTGCCTTCGCTGTTCGGCCTCTAATTTTTCTGTGAGTTTTTTTAACATTGCCTCGAATTCAGCTATAAAATGAAAATAAAGAATGTATAATTCGTAAGCTTAGTTTAAAAAAAAATTATTTAATGTAACATTAAAATGTATATTTTACCTGGCAGCGTATCTTTATTTTGATCCTTTATAGAGCTCATGACCTCGAGATTGTGTCGCTCCATGGTTAACCTGTCTCTGACTTCTAGAGCTTCGCCCAGTTTGATCCTTAGTTGACTGATCAATTCGGTATCCCTAATCTTATCTTCTTCAGCCATATTCTTTTCCCTGTGAAGTTGCAGCTGCAACGATCTCACCAAGTGCTTTTGCTTCGCGAGATCCTCTTCCAATTTCGAAATTTTCTTTGACTCCTCCTCGGAGTCGGCCTTTAATTGCAATATGCGGTTCTCATATTCGGTGATCTAATATATATTGTTAATATGTCAGATGGGCAATACTTTAATTACCTAATAATACAACAAATGCCATATCTTTAAATTTTACCTGAGACTTGAGCATTTCTCGCTCGATCTCCAGATCATCCTTCAACCTATTCAGCTGTTGAATCTCCTTGTTCGCCTGTTTGAGGTCAGCGCACTTCTTAAACACATCTTCAGGTTCGCTGTCGATGACATTCATCAGCTGCTGATCAAGTCTGGCGGAAAGATTAAGCTCCCGCTTTACCATTTCAGCAATGTCGTTGTCCTCATCAGCGCGCCTCGACAAGCTCAGCATTTCCACCTCCGTTGTCAATTTGGCTACCTCCTCCGAGAGCTCGACGTTGTTCTTACGCTCGTCCTTCAATTTGCGACGCAGTTCTACTACGTTACCCGATTCCTTCATCTTATTTTGGATTGTTTCGAGGGCACGGTGGAGGCTCTTACTGTCATCACTCATTTGTCTGATCACCTTATCCTTTTCCTTGAATTTAAAGGGTTTGTATTGACACAATTGCAAAAACTGAAACGGAGGAATGGTGCGAGATGTTGGTAAGAAAGTGTTAGTGGGGAAAGGAAATATGTTAATGATCATTGGATGAAAAAGGCGGTTGTTGGTTATTAATTATTTCTATTATATATCGTTCTAAAAGCAAATCAAATAATAAATAAAAATAAAGAAATATTTTTTTTAAAATGATTATCGTATTTACCTTGAGATATTCTTGCAAATGATAAATTTCTTGGTCTTTTTCACTAGGTGAAGAACCTCCCGATAAACTACTTCTTCTCGCGATCTCTTCTAACCTACGGATCATTTGATCGCGACTATTTAGCCCGTCACTCAATCTTTGAATTTCCCTTTGACACTCTCCTATTTCCTGTTGGTACTCATCAAATTTCCGGCGACATTCGTATAGATTCTTGATTTCATTTTCAATTTCCGTATTACGAGTTTGCAGCGTTTCAATGGTAATGTCTTTCTCGGAAATGATCTCCTTTAAGTTGTTAATTTCTTTTAGCTTCTCCTGCAGAGTAGCATCATTACGCTTACTGCGCATCGATTCTTCGTATAAAATTTTTTCATTCGACTGAAAATGAATATTAAATTGATTGTATTTTCCCATTCCTTTATGTATTTTCAACGCCGTTCGTACGATTAATTGATGAAAATGATATGCATAAAAATATTGACTCATTAAGCATGCTATATTTATTGCAATTTAATAAAAACTTTGATATATCTGCAACACTGTTAGGTATTAAAAAAAGTATGCGAACTACATCTAATATTAATCAAAAGTAATATTTAAGTTAAAAATTTACTATTAAATTAAAACATCTATATCTTCATATTTACCTTGATCTTCTCCCTATACTCTTCCAACTCTTCTGTCCTCAGCTTAAGCACATTTTCAACCTCCTCGAGATCCTTCTGAATCTTGTCCTCATTGTCCCTCGCTTTCTCATACTCGACCTTGTAGAATAGTCTATCCTGGTTCAGCGACTCAATATTCTCCTGTAGCTGTTCGAGATTATTTTGTATCTCAAGCAATTCGGCGTCTCTTTGCTCGAGAGCTGCGGTCTTAATAGCCAGTTCTTGCTTCATTTCGAAGATGTTGAGCTCAAGCTCCTGAATTTGCTGCATCGTCAGGATCTCTTTAGGCACTGCAGGTTCGTTGGCCGCGCGCGGCACGCCGCTAACCCGTCCGTGGCGCGGACATAGGTAGCCGTTCGGGTCCTCTGAGCTTACAGACTCTTCCTGGGTTTCATCCGTGTCCGGCGTGGGCGAAACGTGGGCCAATGGTACTTGGTCATGAGATTGCATCTGCAGGGAGTCCATCTGAAAACATGATATTTTAAATAACTTATTTATTAATTTATAAAACTTTACGAATGAAAAAATTAAATAAAAAATCTTGAAAAAAAAGAAAAATGTTTATAGAAATCAATAAATCAGGTAGACGTATAAAATTAATGCTATTGTTTATAATTTGTCCGAGTATGTTGATTAAAAAAGAGGTAGGTATAGAAAAAAATAAAAAAAAAAATATAAAAAAATAAAAGAAGAGACTAGATTCCATCTGACAAATTACAATAAAAATTCAAAAGAAATCATGAGAAATAGTGAAGCATAAACTCACCTCCTTCGAAACTTCAATAAAGTTCGAATTCACAACATCCGAAGCTTGACTGGACGATCCAAGTTCCAACCTGGGCACCTTCGGCGTATCCGTAATGGGCTGCGAGAAGTCTACCACATCTCGCTTCTGCTGCATATTCGCCGACGACAGCACCGGCAGCTTAAAATGCACATTGGACACGTTTTGCCTGGTATAATTCGAGCCGTCCCTGATCGCTTCGGACGACGAGGCCTCCTCGCACTCGGAGTCGATGGAGAGTATGTCGCTCAAAGTCCTCGCGCTGTGCTTTTGGTGCTCGTGATGTCGCAATATGTCACGCAGCTGCGCCTCGTCGAGGGATAAGTAGACCTCGAGCTGCTTCTCGCGTTGGGCTAGAAGCTCGTGGAGCTGGTCTATCTCTGCGTTCTTCTCCGCCAGCATCGAGTCGATCAGCTGCGGTAAGTTCTGGGATTTCTCTTGGCTGTTTAACTTTGCCTGGAGAACTTGTTTTTCGTCTTCGACGACTTCCAGCTTGTTTTTTAACTTCTGCAGCACGTCGTTCTCCGACTGCACAACGTTCGCTATCTCGTTCTCCTTCTCGCCGAGTATCCGGTTCACGCGGTCGAGCTGGCCCCTAATTTCCCGCAGCTATAACAAAAAAAAATTATTAATTACACTTAAACTCTTTCCTATAAATGATCTTGAAAAAAGAAAGTCCTGCATCCTACCTCCATATCCTTCTCGGCGAGCGCGCGCTCGGCGATCGCTAGCTTATCATTGGCGTCGAATAACTGTGACTCCAAGCGCGATGTGACCTGACGCTGAGCGAATGGCGCGTTCTGCTTCTGCTGCTCCAGTCTAGCGCGCAGCGTCTCTATTTGGAAGAGCTGCTCGGACGTCGTCTGCTGCAGTATTTCTTGCTCGGCCTGTAGCTCCTCGTTTTGCGTCTGCGAATTATAATGCGGAGAGGTGTGGAGTTAGAGTATAAGGATTTTTGCGGTCATTGGTTCGCGTATAGGGGGGTCTCGCTGCGTTTGGCGCGTTAACAAGGATGAACTAGATTTCGCGTAAGGAAATGCATATAGAGGTGCAGTTGTAAGGTAGGATGTATTTCTAGCGTCATTCGATGTACTCGAGTCGTGTTACTTTATGCGCCCAGATGTGGAAAAGTATATTTATGAACCTACTGCATCCGGATATATCGATTTATTAATGGGGAGGTGCATGAAAAATTGTTTCAAAAAATAAAACATTTACTTCGATATACTCAAAAATATGTAATCTTTGTAAATCTTGTAACAATCTTGATATGAAAGCTAATGAATTTTTTGCTATTCAAAGAATATAACAATTTAAAAAAACTTTTTATTTCAAATACTTTATCAATTGAAAAATTCCTTAATCGATTTTAAGAAAAAGTAGGTTTTCATTAAAAATACTCAATCTATCAAACTTTAATTCTAATTTTTTTTGTCAAATATTCTGTTGCAACTTGCAATCCTATCAAAGTAGGTATACGATAACACTTACAAAACAATTGAAATACAACGAAAACAAAACACTATCACCCCAACTCACCAGAATCCCGGTCAGCTGTATATCCAGATCCTTCAGCCTCTTCAGCGCTACGTCTTCAGCCCTGAAGTGCTTCAACAGCGTATCCTTGAGCTTTAGTACGTGATCGAGGGGCAGTACAGGCGGCGAGGTTGGATCGTCGGGCGTCGGGCATCGGGCCGCGTCGATCTGTTCGCGTATGGAAACGTCCTCGCTCGGCTGACTGAGGCTGAGACTCGAGCCGCACACGTGCAGCGATTCCAACTCGCGCGTTTTGCGGTCCAATTGCGACTGGAGCTCGCGGATCTCTTGCCGGAGCTGCTTTAAGGCCGACGAATTGGCGGTTAGCTGCTCGGAGCTCAACT
Source organism: Torymus flavipes (assembly GCA_030522905.1). Classification (NCBI taxonomy): domain Eukaryota; kingdom Metazoa; phylum Arthropoda; class Insecta; order Hymenoptera; family Torymidae; genus Torymus; species Torymus flavipes. The sequence goes on along the minus strand of JAPYZO010000053.1, from coordinate 19,511 downwards.
GGTGCTTGCGCAGCTCCTCCTGTGGAATGACGCGGGTGAGGAAGTTCGTGTTATGTTTGGCGTAAGACGAGCGTGAATAGGATTTATTTTTAGGGAGTAAAATAGTGGATTGATAGTCAAGTTTAGTAGTAGAAGCGAGCTTTTGGTATTTTCCAATTATGTTTCCATAATGGTGCGATTGCATTTATCTAATTCATTATTTTCATGTACTTCTTTAGCTTAAATTTTAAAAATATGAAAATAAAAAAATGTTACTTTGAGTATCAAAAATGGTATGGATCATATCGCAGCTTACCACAGGCGTGAAATACCTCTTAAATGTTCTTTCTTTGACCATGTTTTTCATTATTTTTTTTCACCACTGATCGAAACTAGATTAAAATTCTTTTACAAGCTAACAATAACCGGTTTTATTTTAAACAATTTCATATTGTACATGAGATAAACAACACCGATGTATTTCTTCGAGATCTTTGTTATAGTGGTAACGCTCTCTACGATATATGCGTACAAACTGACAGTATAAGATAATCTATAGCTACGCGAGCTAGATATTCTAAATCTTGCGTTATCTCCAAGGTCAAGTCTAAATCTTTTTTCCGCTGATTGTTGCACCAATCGCGCAGTATAATATCCACGTTATAACTCGAAGATTAGTCAGTCACTTTCCTTACGTTAATATGGTGCCTCGAGTAAAATCTGTATTTTTTATTAAAAGAAATACGCATTTATGTTGAATTATAAAGTGAATTTAACTTTAAGAAATGTGGGTTAAAAATTATTTTATCCCTGTTATTTCTGAGAATTTATAAAACTTTGACGTTTTCATTATCTGCTTCCTTATGTCAATTAACAAAATATACATACAAGAAGAGGCTAAATTAAAATCCATATATCCTAATCAACTTCAAAAATAATTTTTTCATTATACTATCTATCGTCTACTTTTATCTATCGCAAAAATCAACAAAAGCTTACGACAGAAATAACAAAAACAAAAAAAAGAAGTTACCTGCAAGTGTCCAATGTGATCGCTTAGTTCGGCATTTTCATGCCCGCTCTTGACGACCTCAAGCTCCTGAGCGAGCTCTTGCTGGTTCTTGGTCTGGGCAACGATGACCTCCTCGAGCTGCTCGATCTGACCGTTGAGCAAGTCCTCCTTCTCCGCCCTCGCTTGAACCTGGTGCTCGAGGTCGGCAATGACGTTGCGCAGATCGCGGATCTTGATGAGAGCCTCTTCCAGCTCGGCGTCGCGCTCGGCACGGCTGACTTCCAGCTCGCGTACCTGCATCGTTAGCGCTTCCACCTATGCGAGCGGCAAGGGACGAGGGTACGAGAAAGATAGAGAAAGATTGACGTGAGTATATATGGGCGATGGTTAGTGACATTATATGTGACCATGTCAGAGCTGCGACAATTAAAGCGCCGGGGAGGTATATTATGTGGGTATCGGGGTATCTCTATTATGGGTGCTTGCATTTTAATGCCAGTGTAGATGTGCGTGTGCTGTGTGCTCGTATCTGAGTAACTGTTTTTTTTTCTATTGGTTGTGCGTGAGTTTTATGGTGGAGAACATGTGATGAGATAAAGTGCATTGTTTGCATTATTTCAAGTGAAATTTTTAGAAATTATATAGTCATATAAACGTTATTTTAAATTTGTAAATTGTTTGATTCTGAGAACCCTATTATTATCAGGATTCTACTCTGTTTTTATTAATAATTGTTATATCGATATAATGTAAATAAGATAATGCATGTATGTTTTATTTATGTATTTACTGTTGTAGGGGTTTAATGATTGAGTTCTGATTATTATCATTTAAATTGCAAATATCACAACATACGCTCTGTTCGATTGAAATAACAAAAATTTCATACGAAAAAAAAAATAATAAATCGGTTGGTTTAAATAGTAGCTGAACTTATTTACAATGAAAATCATTTTAGCAATTGCTTTAATAAAATCTTAGGCGTTTATAAACGTATGAGGAAAAAAGATTATGTCCTCGCCTTCGGCTCGGGTGACAATTTACATGCGATCTGGGACATTCTTTATTTTTCCGCCCATGATGCGTAATGTACTATTTTTCTCCTTGGGACTATTCCCGTCAGGCAAATACGTGTACAAACCATAAATGGATTATGTGCATAGTAATAGTTTATGTGTACATTAGAATATATTTCTTCAATATTTTTCTGACGAACAATAATAAAGCGATTTTCAAATATATAAGCTATAATATGTGTACACTGGCACAAATTTTAAGTGTCATTGGCCTGATATTTCGCATTGATGTTTACTTAAATTCAAAAGCCAGAACAGTAGAAATTTAACTTGACACTTGTGACGTGAATTTTCGTGCATGATCTTTGCTAATATTCTTAAGAAAATCGAAATAAAAGACTTCTGCAAGGATAAATGTATTTTTATATAGTTATATCGATCTAACAATTACTAAATCCTGATAATAGTTCTCAAGGTAGACATTGACAGAAATATCGAAAGAGAAATTAATTGTTGCCTTATTGGACAACGCCATTTTCAAATAAAATTATAGTTTTTAAAAGATTATTAAATTTTGAAGTCTGAATTATTTAGTACATATATATACTTACTTTATTCTGTAGAAGAGAATTACAACTAGACATTTTGGATTTGGATGAAAATTATGAATGATAATTTGTAAAATTGTATGCTGATGTTGTGTGTTCTATGTAAGTGTTAAAAGAATGTGAAAGTTGTATCTTTTATAATATAAAATAGACCATTTTTCCATAATTTCTTAAAACTAACTTAAAATTATTTAAAAGTCTATAAATTATAATTAGTTTCATATGAACACCATTTCCAACACCGTATCTCAGTAAACTGTAATCTTATACTATTTATTCCCGCTTATTGTTATTCTCTTTGCTTTTAAAGCCACCCAGCAACATGCAATCGATTAAAAAGCAGAAGTATGTAATCCATTTCCTCCCTGGCATTCTATTTTCCCGGCGAGTTTATCCTTTCTTATCGTTATATTTATGTTAGAATCCTATCATCACTTTCACATCCTTTTAACGGGGGCACCGAGTCATGTTTATTATTTTTTTCATGCTCTCGATCATGAGTAGAAAAACATGAAGTGGAACTCACTGATGCATCGATCTCTGAATCATCGATCTGTCGAAGCGTAGAGCTGCCTGTGGAGGACGAGGCAGGCGATAGCGCAGACTGCTTTTGTGTGTGCGACAAACAGAGAAAAAAAAACCAAAACCACAGTGCATAGAGAAAAAAAATCCTTGTGTTAAGGGGATGTGTTAACTACCTGTTTTCTTAAAATTTATTATTATGGTATAAGATTTATCTACGAAAACTAAGAACTTTAATCGATTAAACGGGTTATGCTAAAAGTTAAAAGAAATGACTATATGAAATGCTAAAAAAATTGATTTTTTAAAGATTCGTTTGGCACATTACAAATCGGAAAAGAACCAGGTGTATCTTAGTTTCCTAGATGAATATTATACATCTGATAAAAAGAATTAATTTAAAAAAATTTAAAAGAAAATCAATAATAAGAACTACTACATCCCCTTACAAATTTGTGTTAATACCATAATTCAGCAGTGATGCAGTGTTATAAGCTGCCCTATATTACATCAACTTTCAATTATTAGATACAAAAAAAGTTATCCCTTTAGTCGTTACTTATTTTAATCTCACAGCACCGTTGTTGTGTTATTAAATTGGTGAATTAAAATTAAATAAAAAAATTGAGGCACTGTGTTAAACATCCTACCACCAATGTGCTTTTCAATAATCGAGTTTTCTGGGAATCATCAATGGCTTTTATAAGATTTTCCAATTATTCACAAGTCTTACAAGAAAAACAGTTTTTTCAAGCTATATTTTATAAATAATTTACTAAATAATTGGAAAAGCCTTTGACTGATTTCAGTTTGTGAATTTATTAGTATAAAAGAATGCGAAATCCTTTTATTAACATTCAATGATTAATTGCACCATGCTCTTAAAATTAAATGAATTTCAAGAATTTTCGTCTACATATGTGTAGCTTTTCAATGAGTGAATTCGTTATTCTTTACCCATTCGCATTCAATTTATCACCAGATGATGAAAATATAAAACAACCACCCTTTGATGATTCCCACAAATCCGAAATTCAGTAAATACTTGTGTCCCGTACGCTAGTACGAGGAAAAAACCCCCATGGTGAAAGAAAGAAAGTAAGAGCGTGAGTGAGTCAGGTAGTAGGTAAATGAAATCAAGAAGAAAGGCTCTAGCGATGAGGGTTTGGGTGTTACGTATTCAATGTATACCTCTGCTGATGTAATACGATGATCGCGGTCCTTTCCGCGCTCGAGGTCCCGAAGCTTCTCCTGGAGATGTTGGATCTGCCGGCTTGCCTCGTCGCGCTCAGCTTCACGCTCCACCGCTTGCTCCTCCTGGAACTTGCGCGTCGAGCGTAGCTGCTTGTCCGCCGCCTCGATCTGAGAATGGCTTGCATTAATATTTTCGTTCGAATTTTAAATGTAAAGTAGAGTGTTCGAGGAAACGTTAAGCTTGGAGGTACATTTACTTTGAGAAAAAAAGTTAAAGTTACATTTTTTTTATATTCAGTATAATAAGGCAGGAAATAATCTAGCTGAAGCTTTAACTGTTAAAGACTAGCGTTTTTGAATACCAAAAAATTAAGTTACATTGTAAGGATGATTTTTTTTCTCTCATTTTTATTTTTTTTTATTTTTTTATTTTTTTATTTTTTATTACAATAATAAAAGCAACCAAGCATATTGTCAAAATGCATTTTATCTTTACATGCCCAGTTTTAGTAGTGATTTTCAAAACCATTATATCATTTTTGTTTTCTGAAATTAAATTTAATCTAGCAATTTATTGTTATGCTCATAAAAATTAAATATTTATATATCTCATAAAAAAATTTTTAAGAATATAAACTGTAAAAATCTTGTATTTATTTATTTTGTATTTAAGGGTTTTTTACCCGTAAACTTATCTAAAAATAAAAATAAAAAAAAAATAAAAAAAAATACTAAAACAACAAACATTACACGAATTACAAACAAAAAAAAAACAAACAAAATAATAATGTGACACATGCAGGTATTTATAAACGATTAAAATTTTATATGACGTCTGTTTGATGCATTAAAAAATCCAAGTATCAAAAACAATTTCATCTCTAGTGCATAACATGCGGTTTGTAAAAATATTTTCCAAAAAAATTGTATATGTATTTGTCTTTTAAAAATCTCCTCTCACCTAGTACCAACAAATTTTTTCTCCTGCAAAATTTTATAATTATTAAAAAAAAAGAAACATCGTAAGAGAAGCGCCTCCAGATCGAATTAGTCGAAGGGGAAAAAGCTTTCTACGATAATCGCGAGTAAGTAGTGATACTGGCGGCAAAAATTTAATTAGTATTTACCTTTCCACAGCGAACCCTGTGAATGTTTGGGGGAGGAGTGGGGACTAATGAGACCTGCCGGGAAGACAACAAAACGCCCATGACAATCCTTCCTTCCTTTGAGAATCATTCACTTTTTTCATTTACAATGACTCTCCGATAAATTCAAATGCAGTCAGTAAATTAAATTTGATTAGTTTCATTGTTTTTTTTGGAAAACATAACTCAATATTTTGCAAATTTATTTACATTTTGGCCTAAATTTCTCATAAATAAAGAATAAATTTCATTTTGTTGACACTTAATTTTTTATAAGTATAATATAATTCAAGTTATTATTTGAAATGGTAGAGAAAAATATTACTTTGAAAGCTTTTTCAGATGAATTAATGAAATTAAATAATTATTATAAGATGTTTGATAACATTTTTTTCTGAATAAGCCATGCAATTTTGAAAAATTAATTCTGATTTGACAATTTTATTAATTTTAATGCAGGTTTTGGATATCAAGGGGTGGTATGAAATTGTTAGTTAATTTATTATGGAATTGCTTCTTGAAATAAGAAAATACTTTCATGATATTAAATGAAAATGAATCAAATAATAATTTTCTATTTTCGAATGGCTGTGAAATCAAAATAAAATTTATATTTTCTATCTACGACATGTATCGTGAAAGCATTAACTTAGCAATGTGGCAAGTAAAAAAAGTGCAACGTGCATACATCGCAGCACTACACCATAAATTCAAATATCACTCTATAAAAAGGGATTATGTGTAAAAGTGGTGAAAACCAGCATGCAATATAAATGTTCTGCAATATAAATGTTCTACACTATAAATCCATTAACCAGTGATCAATTATATGCAACGTAATGTATCCAAGTGCCACTGTTCTGCCAAAACCATGAAAAAATAAAAGAGAAACAAAAAACTCATTACTTGATGCTGTAGGTCTTCCTTCTCGCGCTTTATATCGTCAAAGTTCTTCTCCGCGTGCTTGCGGAACTCTTCGATGAGCTGTAGAAGATAGGCTGTATCATTGCTACCATTGGACACGACATACTTGGCACGATCCTGCAGCTGCGAGTAATCCATGTTCGACTCTTCGTCAGCTGACTCGTCCTGCTCGCCGTAGCCTTCAGAAATCACTTCCTTGTGCTTGTCCGCATTGTGCAGTCGCTGCTGCAGCTCGATCAACTTCACCTTCAGGTGTTCGTTTTCTTCTTGGTAGCAGGCGAGGAGCTTTTCCGCCTCGAGCTGCTTGTCACTTGGACTATCGCTACTTCGAAAGACAAAAGTTCAATATTAAAAGAAGGCAAATACATGCGAATTTTTTATACAAAAGTAGATGTAACGTACCCTATTCCAGTAGACCATGATTCGGTATCGGAGTACGTTACATTGAGTATCTTAGCGCTGTCAGCCTTCAGTCGTTGGAAGCATGCGTCCAGGTCGCTCTTTAATATTTTCATGACATCTTTCTCGCTGTTGATGAGTTCTTTGAAGCGACTATCATTCTGGACGATGGATACGATTTCGCCTGACTGTGGCGCAAAGTGAACCCTCTTGACCCTGCCGGTCAGTTCGCTCTCGAACGTCGAGTTGCCGTCGCCGCGCGGCATGAACTGCTTCTTGAACACCTCGCTGATTATTGTGTTATTCAGCTCCTCTTCGCAGTCGGCGAAATAGTCGATCAGCTGACTGACTAGACCTTTGAGTGTCGTGCACGTTTTATGAAGCGTGTCCCTAGAAAAATGGTAAAAACAAATTATTTATTTATGTATATCGTGTCGAATAAATTTACAAATGACAGTGTTAATTTTTCTTAGAACGTTTTTTAATCATACCTTTCTTTGATTAAGTTGCCTTGTAACGATTCGTGAGTTTCCGCCTTGGTCCTCTTGATCTCCTCGCGCAACTCGTTGATAATTTGACTGCTCTCCTCTTTCAATAGTTTGATTTCTTGCACGTGGCGTTCTTTCAAAGCTTGAATCTCTCGCTTTGTGTTGCTCGTGAATTTATTACGTAACTCGAGTAACTCCGTGGGCCAATTTTCATCAGACTCGGATTCTACGGTGATCAGAGCCTAAAATATTATTTTTAGACGTTGGTCAATTTATGGAATCCACAAGATTATATCCAATAATAATGTGATTTAAATTTATATGTTAAATAAAATAGTTACCTAAATAATTTTTTTCTATTGTTCATAACATAATTATTTATATGTACATATAAATAAACAATAGATATTTTTAAACGAAAATTTGGAATAAAGTTTATTTATAGAGTTTTACAAGATTATATTTACCAAAATGAAAAGCGTATGCTGATTAAAATTCAAATGACGAAAAAAAAGAAAGAAATAAATAAACAAATATCTAAAAATCTTTCCCAATAACACACATAGCCACTATTATTACGTCCAAAACCAGATATACAATTTGTAATTTAAAAAGTATGTATAGCGCAAAGCTGCGAGCATGCACGCGGCAACTACCTCAATCTGCTCTTGGAGGGCATGGATGATGTCGATGCGAGCAAGCCCCACTTGCTCCTCAAGCTGACGCTTGTAGTCCGCCCGCAGCTCGTTCAGTTCGTTGCAGCTCTCCTGCGAAGTGGCGACGACGCTGTTTTGCTCGGTTTGACAAAACTGCATGCGGGGTTTTTGGTTTTCGTTCAAGTAAGACGATCGAGAGTTAGTCACAAGCGCACAAGATTTAAATTGATAGTTTTATTGCGATAAAAATGATGCTGTGCTTTTCTTTTTAAGTTATGTTTGCTTTTTTTGCTCGCGATGAAAAATTAATTTGAAGAAAAAAACGGTAGCGAGAAAAACGAAAATCATGCAGATAAATAAATTAAACAAACGAACAAAAAATGACATCACGGTTGAAGTACTATTGACATTGTTATATGATCAATTTAAAAATGAAAACTGAAAAAAGTAAATAAGCATCTAGAATGTGCTATAACAGGGTTGGAAAATGAAAGAAGTTTTCTGTGAAGCAGATATTCTTATATCAATTACTTTTTTAAATATCAACTTTAAAATTTCCTTTCTATGAAAACGTAAACATTCAATATTTGCTATTCAAGCTACTGACTTTAAACAAAAACATCACAATTTTTTCTACAAACAATCCAATGTAAGATAATTTAATTGGGCAAAAATAACACATATTTGATTTTTATATTCCTCTGACATTTCAATTACTTTATACCAACTCTGTTGCTTTCAAGCTCTATCCAGCACCATAATAAAACATTTTATAACAAAAATCGAATTATTAATAAAAAAAATAAATAAATAAATAAAAACATCGATCGTATACCTGATTAACAGCCTTCAGCAAAACCGTTCGTCCAGACTTTTCCTTTACCTCTTGCAGCTGCTTGTGAAGATTTTCCAATTTCTCCTCGTATTCAGCCGCAATTTGCGCGATCCTTTCTTCTGAAACATTTTTTTGATGATGATCACTGTCGAGGCTTGAAGGCGAGCCATTGTTAACTCCCTTATCTAAAACACCTAATGCATATATTCTTATACTAATTGTATGTAGGAAAATCACTTATGAAAAGGAAGAAGTATTCATGTTACTGTGCCTTTTTTACTTATAAATCCATTATAAGGTGTACTCATTAACATACCTACTGCATCACCACCGCCCAAACAATCAACAGGTCCGCTGCCATCGTAGATATCTTCAGAAGTAAGCTCCTCGATTTCGCTATCGTTATCCGACATCTTCTTCGACTGTTGATGGAATATCTCGTCTGAGTACTCCTTCCCCATCTGTAAGCATTTTTTTTCGAAGTATGTGCGCAACTCTTCCATTTCTTTGGCATGTTTTTCCTCCAACTCGAGTCTAAGTTGTTTCAGACTGGTATCGCCCTCCTCCAAGTTTATCACTAACTGTTGGAATTTTTGTGACTCTGTTGTGGCTTCTGTTTTTATGGCTTTTATTTCTTCATGATACTGCTCTTCTCTCGCCTGTGCTTTTGCTAATAAGAAAGAGGAATCTTTCAATATTGTTTTGACCATTATAAATTAATTTTGAATTTATGTATTTACTTACCTGATATTTCTTCCTTTTCTTTTACCATTTCCTCTAGTTTGCGTAATAATTGCACCTTTTCGCGTTCGTAGTCTTCGAGCTGTTTTCGACACGAATCCAGTTTCATAAGTACCTTATTGTAATTACTCTGCTTGTGTAGCAGTTCCTCTAGATCAAAGGACGAGGCATTGGAGGACGCAGTCTGGTCAAGTAACATAGTATCTTCGATTTTGCTCTCTCCATAACCAAGCGTTTGATCAAGTTTTTCTTCGAATATAGCACACTGAGCATAGGCCGCTGACAATCCGTTCTTTAACTTATCACTCTCTTCGGTGAGTTTTAGATTGAGCTCACTGAGGCACTCTAACTTTTTAATATACTCTGCGGTCTCTTGGTCGCGTGTCTCAATGGTTTTCTTCAGCTTAACGATTTCCTGTTCAAACTCCAGGCTCGACATTCGCATATCATCTAGACTGTCGGCAGACATTCGTTGCTGCTGTTCCAAATTCGAATGCATTTCTGCTTTCAATCGATCACGAGTGTTCTTCATGTCTTTAATTTGCTTTTCGTAACTTTCATTGGTAAGGTTCGCTGTTTCTAGTTCGTTCTTTGTCTTAGTAACAAGCTCTTCAAGATCATGTATTTTTTGGACGAGTTTCTGCTCCAGTTCAGCCTTTTCATCTAATTAAAATGATAAAACAACAAATTTATTCAATGTTTATAAAATGACGAATATCTAAGATCTTGTTGAATATTTTACCTAATTTTTGTTTAGTTATCTGATATTGAATTGTCATTTCATCAAAAGTTTGATAGGCTGTTTCATCCAACTCTGCAAAGCTAACTCCACTTAGTCTCGACAAGGACTTTTCCAGAACAAAAAGTCTACTACTCAAAGTTCTTTCGGTCATTTGTCCATTTTCGATTAAGCTTTGAGCAGCAGAATATCGTGATGACAGGTCGTCCAATTGAAACTTAAAGAAAAATATAAAATTCAAGTTTAATAAACATATATCAAATTGAATTAAAATTGTAAAAATCCACAATAAGTGAATATTATTAAAATCTTACTTTAAGAGACTCGTTTTCCGTTCTAAGAATTGCTGCATCATTCAGAGCCTGTTCTAGGGATCGCTCGATGCTTTCCTTTGAATCTAAAACACTAGTAATGGCTACATACTTTGTTGTCATCTCTTCAAGCTGCAGTTTATGGAGCTTAATCTGATCAGAAAGCAGTTCCTTCTGTTTCAGATGTGACTCTTTTTGACTGACGAGATCAAATTTGAGTGATTCCACTGTACGTTTGTAATTAGATAGCTGTGTGTGTAAGTGTGACATTTCCTTCGCATGACGATTCTTGAGACAGTGATTTTCCTCTCTGAGTTTTTGCAGTTCTGCTTGATGCTTTGTTTGTAATTCCTGAAAATTATTTGACTGTCATTTTTCACATTCTTTTCTATCAATCAATATATCAAAATACGGTATTTCGTACTTTTTTTTTAATAAAAACCTTAAAAAACACAAACCTTTATTTCATTTTCGTGCTTCAAGTTGATAGCTTTAGTTTCAGCTGCAAATTTATCAAGAATTACTTTCATATCTTTTTTTATTTTTTCAACTTGTTCTTCATATTGTTTTTGCAATTGTTGTGTCTCAGATGAACTACAATCATTTTCTACTGAATCTGCATGAATTTTCTTATTAAGACTTTCAATTTGCTCTTTATAACTACTCAATTCTGTGCTTTGTGTCTCTTTTTCAAATTCCAATCTTCTGACATTTTGTTGTGTTTGCTCAAGTTTAGATTCAAGCTCAGAAACTAAGTCCTTTTGACTACTTAGCGCATTTTCCAATACAGAAACCTAAACAATAAACAAAATAAATCAGTTTATTACAATATTTAAGCATTATTAAATAAAAATATAAATTTAAATGATTAAATCAAAATTTACCTTTTCATCAAAAGCAATTTCTCCATTGGAATGTCCTAATTGAGTTGAATTTAAAAGACTGATCTGTGTGAGTAAAGCTTCTCTAGAAGCCAGGGCTTGTTGTAATGATGTAGTCAGGTCTTCAATTAAGTTGTCTCGTTGATTTACTGCTCGATCAAACTCTTGAAGCTTTCCAATAAAATTTAATGACATTAATATATATTTTTTTCAATCAAGAAGTACTGAGACTCAACAAATTTGTTGGTTGTGATAATAAACCAGAATTTGATTTCTAGTCAATTAATTAAAATTAAGGTATTTGTTTTTTGTTTTTGATTTGTTGCTATATTCTGATTAACTATTCAAATAAATATCATAAGGCTATTTTTTTTTCTTTAAAAAAAAAATCTAATATGGTTTGTTGTTAAACAATGAACTGTAATTAGGTAATAACAAGTGATAGTTTCTATTGATTAGTTATTAGTTATTAAATTAAAATTTAAAATTTAGAGCTATTTTAAAATTTTTTCTTTTCAGAAAAAATATTAACATTAATTCTAACCTTTGCATGATATGTTACAATGATATCTTTGTTGCTAGTTTGGCTATGCGATGATGTGGGAGATGAAGCGTCACCTCTCAGATGATCTATTTCAGCATGTAGTGCTTCCACAACAGCTTCTTTTCCTTGAAGTAATTCTTCTAATTCGGTAACTCGTCCAGCTAATCCTTCCAAGTCACCATCACCTTCTCCTTCACTCATACTGACACTGATGTCTCTCGAAACAATGCTTTCATTATTCTGAAATGACAGAAAGTATTCAAATTTGAAAAAATGTTTATTATAGTGATTTGATAATATATTTATAATTAAACAAATGTTCAACGATACTTTAAAAAAAGTAAAATGTTTTTAAATTCATTCAAAATAAAAGTAGTAATTATATTAAATGAGAGATATGATTTGTTTGATTACTGATAAGAAACAGAGGTTATACATGAAACTTACGCTCACACTTCTTAAATCCATAGATTGATTTTGAAGCTCATGAATTTGTAAAGATTCTTCATCTGAAACTTGTTCTATACTATCACTTAATCTTTTTGAGCGATTTAGTTTATAATTCTCAAGCTGAAAAAGAATATATAATTAGTTAACTATATTCATAGATATTGAGATTAAATTATGAAAAGATTATTAAACTCGAGTTAATTTGATAGAAGCCAATAATACTCCAGAATTCCTACTTTGGAGTACAATCATTTTGATCAGTTATGGAGCAAATTTATGTGATGCAGTATGCGTTATTATTGTAATCAATCTTCATAAAACCTAATTGAATGTAGCATTGAAGTTAAAACATGTATTAAAACTAAAGTTATATCTTTCTGCTGAATCATTTATAACTAATGTAACATATTTACATAATAATAGATTTTCATTAAATTATGTACCTCAATGAAACACCCACACAGCGAACATGAATTTAAATTACATTATCTTCTCAATACATTAAAGAATCTACCAAAATCCACAATTACTATCATTTATTTATCAGTAGTTATACTTTTTTAACTTATTATCAAAAACTGTGTATGGTATATGAACAGTCATCTCTTAGATAATTCTAACACTTTTTTTTTAACCAGCAATCAAACAAGCTACAAACAAAAACTCAATTCTTCAGACCTCAACAGCTGGTCCTTATTCGAGTACCTTGCCAAAATATCACCCTAGAGCAGTGCATCGATCTCAAACCAGGCAACTCATTTCGATACATCTAATAGTGCTCTATACTCCAAGTAAAGGCGAGCGAGACAGAGCCGTCTCTGTCTCAGTCTTTCTCACTCGGGGTTGAGATTGAGAGAGACTCCAAAAATAGCCCGGGAGCGCAATTGCACTTTAGGGGCCCTTAAACTCTCGCTCTCTCTCTTTCTCTCTCCCCCGTCACGTCTATCTTTGTCTCCCCCTTACCATTTCCCTGCCAGCCTCCAAAGCGCGTCTCCGGCGCTTCTCCTGATCTTCCATCCTGACAGGTTTATCTCTCTCCTCTCCGATGCCTCTCAAATCCCTCGCATCCTGAGTGGAGAGCAGTATAACTTTTTATAACAAACACACGGAAAATTTGTTGTCAGAGCAGCAGCAGCACCTGGGAGCTACATGGCCCAGTCGCGCACTCGCGATATATACAATATAACAGAGCATACACAGCACCAGTACACTACAACATGTATACTTATGTACGTACTGACACAGTAGACGGCGGCCGCTTGACTAACGAACACAATAAAAACCAGCGCGTAACCGTCGTCGTCGGTGCCCCGCGCGCGCGCGCGCGATCTCGTGCGATGCACGGTCTTGCTCCCACTCGCGCGCTTTCCCCTCTTCCAATAAAGCTGTGTATATATATATATATATATGTGTGTGTGTGTGTGTGCATGCAGTGGCGGTTGGAAGAACGCTATGTATTTATAGTCCCAGTATGGGTACCTAACGTTTGAACGTAAACAACGATCGAAGGGTTGGTTGTCGCTCGTCCTCGGTTATTCGCTTAGTTTAATCGATAATTGGATCAACTTTTATCCTACCCGTAGGTGAAAACTGCAAGATTTTAAAGCCAGCCTCGGAGAGAGCGAACGAAACATCAACGGCCACCGGATTTTAAATCATATGGAGCGAGGTGGCGGGGGGTCCGAGCTCGCGCGCTATTCGCCCGAGATTCGTGCAGGGGCTCTCATGTATAAATGTGTGTGTGTATATATATATATATATATATACACATACGGGTATAACATCATTTTTTTTTCTTTCTTTTGCCGTCGGTAGCGGCGGCGATGATGAGTGAATGCGACCAACGGCTTTTTCGAAATTCGAATTGGGTATAAACCTACTTAATAACTCAATTGTTTCGACGTTTGATGAAGCTGATTGTTGGAAGCCAAGATGAGACAATGGTAAGTAGGTATAGTTATAAGTGCCGGCAATTGTTTCTTGATTTTTAGGTTTATGTGCAGTAAGCTAAATGCAGGTATTTGTTATAGTTGATAATTATCAGTCAAGTATTTCGATTTAATAAGTATAAAACCAATAATGATATTGGTGTGATTATACTTGCTTTTAAACAAATATTAGTCGCGATACTGGCTTTTTTAAACGTATAGGCGAAGTATTATATGATCAAAGTGAAGAAAGTCATTTTTTATTGGCTGATGCTACTTATTTGTACGACAGAAATTTAGTACGTTAATCCAGAGTATAAGTTCCAAAACACCTCGCTGTGATGTTTGTTTTGTTTTAATATCTGACTATAGAGAAATCATATCCCATTATATATGTATATATTTTGTGTACATAAATCTGTCCTACAAATAGCAGAGGCGTTTTTTATTTATAAAATTTCAATCAGGTTTATGTATTCATCTCTTTTAATTTCGTTAATTTTCCATAACGTGGATTATTATGCAATAAGTCGTGCGAATAAACAATAGTTTCAGTAAAAAATTCAAGCATAAACAATAAAGTGTTTCTTCTTTATACGATTCACTATTGCGAATGAAATGTAATTATAGCGATAATTTTAATGTTTTTAGAAATTACACAAGTGTAACAAAGATAATAAATTTATGAATATAAACTACCAATAACTTTTAAAATTAATATTTGTTATTTAATATAATTATTCTCGAAGCAAATTCGATCCGTTTACAATTGACGAATAGAGCGGCTAATTCAAATCAAGATAAATTAGAGTATAAAGTCTAAGCACATAAACGGGACAGGGTGTAACATCTTCAATTTTTACGTAGAAAATCAGTCCTGTAATCCATATACGTAAGTGTGCCATGCACGGCACAATGCAGGGATGTATAAAACTGTCAAAAAAAAAACCTTTTTGAAAATACGTACGACCAATGGCTCTTCCTCCAACCTCACCAGTTCACATGTCCTCCACACATTTATTCCCTACATAATAATGAATGATAGCACGTAATAGATGCCATGAATGTTTGTAGGATTTTATGAAATTGAGACTTTGTGTGACTAGGATTACACATGTACATCAGACTCATCAATTTAACGAAGATATGAGATTTGTATAATTTGTAAGTATCTGTAATGATTTTTTTTTAATTCGTGTACAGTTTTTAGCATTAGGGAAGAATGTTGATTGTACAATTATTTTATTTTACCGAATTTACAGATATAATGCGAACTGGGATAAATTAATCTTAATTCCTTTTATTCTCGTTGAACTTTTTTTTTCTATATAGTAGATTTTATTTGTATGGAGTTTTTAATATTAAGTTACATTATGTGCTATCTTTTAGAAAATAATATTATGTAAAATTAACTAAACTTTTTTTGTATACATTTATAATCTTTATTTTATAAATGAAATGGATATTTGACAGAACACAGAAGTTTCTAGACTTATAAAGTATTATAACATTTTAAGATAAAATTATTGAAAACCCTTTTATTAATAAATTTAAATAACAAGGTTTCTATTTGCAATGAAATAAAGATCAATTCATTACGAGCGCACCATCTATAGACTCCATCATCGGCTACCTGCGGCAGTCGTCGTCATCGTCCTCGAAACAGCCCCGGACGACGTAGCCAATGGTGCAACCGTTCTTCGACTACACCTCGATGCAGCTGCATTCTCTTCTACAATCGAAATCCACCGATCAATATTGCCGGACTCACTACAAACAACGACAGACTTACCGACTACATCGTTTGCCTCGAACCGCCTCACGAGATCTCTCACCGAGGTAAAAGTCGTTTCACATGGCGAAGCACTCGAGGGTCCTGGGACGACGATATCCTGAGCTCGCTGGAACTGTTCTTCGTGCGGGTCATCGCTTCTCTGTGTGGTAACTAGAGTTAGTTCCTCGATCTGTTGAATAACCGCGCACAGTCGGTCTTGCAGCTCCGATGGGGCGGAGCTCACGTCTTGTTTCAGGCCGTTCAAATTCAGCATCTAATATGCACGAGTAAGTACATCGGTAGAATTTTTGTCTCCGTTTGATAACGTATTATAATCGTCCTCACCATTTCTTGGAGGTTCGATTCGAAGGTTGTCCATAGCTGCTGCGCTACGGTATCAGCAGTTTCCCTTTTTTGCTGCAGCTCGAGAAATTTTGATTCCTATTTTATTATATAAGATTCGATTAGATTATATAATAAAAAAGAAAACTTGTGTAAATTTGGCTATGAATCACGCAGCTCGATTAAATCAATTTATATCTTGCATTTATTATAAGTATAACTATAGGCTAAACATATTGTTACGTTGTCTTATTTCTTACGTCAAACTCTATGGACAGATACTGGCTGCGACAGACCGGGCAGACGTTGAAGTTCTCCTCGTCCTGCTGGCTGTTGTACTCGACGGCGCAAGCCTCACAGATGCACTGGTGCAGGCAGGGCGTGAAGAAGTAGAGCAAATCTGAGATACCCTCAAGGCAGACGACACATCGCTCGCTGTCGTCTGGAACATAAACAGTGCGCGAACGATTAGAACAAAGACAATCGAGACGAAGTAATTAGCGAGGTATATTACACGTGTTACTGTCCATGGCGATGGTAAAGTGCGAGGAAGCAGCGAGAGCTTCTCGACTTCTCGGCTGTGTTCGTCTGTGATTTCGTACGATATCGTTCGAAATCTTATCTCGGCGAGCGCATATATATATATATATATATATATATATATATATATTTCAGAGTCTACTGGCGATCTTTTACGCTTTTTATCGGATTGGTGATCAATTAGTCATGCGTGTATTATCTACTCTGACCTGTGCAGAGGAAAGTATGTGTGAGTTTGAGTTAGCATCTTATAGGTATGTAGAGTGCAATTCAAGAGTGGATACACTTTTACAATGAAATGTACTTCATTGAATAAGACACCGATTATAATTTAAGTATAATTTTTAATTTTTAATAGATTTCTTGGTTGTTTACATATACGATGATTTAAGTGACAAACGAATTAGTGGAGCAAAAATTATGAGAAAAAGGAAAATATGAATTTCAGGTGTGTCAGAACCATTACACGTATAACCTACATCGTATTTTCCGGTATTCTACTTTTTTTTAATGATTTAAATTGAATTTTATTCAGAATAATTTAATAAACAGTGGATATCAAAGACAATTGATGAAAGCATGTTATCGAAACATATTACTACTTCCTTCGTATCATTTTCATTTTTAAATTTCTTTCAATTATCTTTGGCATCCACTGTTCTTTAACTTCCTTTGAATATAATACAATTAAAATTGTTAAAAAAGCTTGAAATCTAATTAGAGTAACGAAAAATACGATGTAGGGATTTGTAATGGTTGTCACATTCCCTTAAAAACTTAAACGGTGTATAGGGGAAAACTATAAGAAATAATTTAGACTATTTTAAGTCAACTTTTATATTTTAAAAACTTATAATTACATAATTTATTTAAATAATATATTATATAAAAAAAGAACACCTTATAACACAGAAATGGCACTTGTCATAAAATATCATGCAAGCTTAATAATAATCACCATCCTTATATGATGGATATTGTAGTAAGTATAGTCCACAGGAACTGGTGAACAGGGAATTGATATCACAGATACATATATTTACCTGAAAATACAAAATAATTATAGTTAAAACATTTACGGTCAAATAAATACATATAAATATTCTCAGTTTTTTTTCCTTGCCAGACTGAAAATGCTTTTTCACGCCTTTGATCGTATAGGAAGTATCGAGCAACTGGAAATCGCAACCGGATAGCGTGCTACCGGTGCCCATAAATTGGGCGCTGATTTTTCCCTTTCTACTGGCCTTTAGGCGCCACATGAGGTTTCGTATTACGGATCGCGCCAAATGGAACTTGACAGTGGCGGTCAGTTTAAAGTAACCGTCATCACCGTTGTCAGCGCTCGCGTTATCCTGCGATTCAGGATTCGGCAATTTCCATACCAACTTGTCGGCTTCGCGCCTCGCCACCGGTTCAGATTCGAAATCGTCAAAGCCCGTGTTCATGTGCGCCGTCACTTGCACGTCGTGCAGAGCTACTTGTCTAGCCATAGAAGTATATTTGTAGAAAATCTGAAGTACATGTAATGATGCATCTATTAATATTTCATAGTTTGTCTTATTCAATAAATTAAATATGTGCGGAGAAATAGGTACTGTACTCATGCTGGAAGCGTAGTTCATCATAAGCAGATGAAATAAGACCATAAAATCTTATGGTCTTATTTCATCTGCTTATGATGAACTACGCTATGTAATCACATAGGCTCACATAAAAAAAAGAAAAACAAAAGTAACTGATATTAACTGATCGTAACTTCTTTTGAACAGCTGAGCCCAAATATGACCTCAAAGCCATCTTCAATGCAGGTAAAAATTTTTTTTTAATCATTTAGTCAATGATACTGTACAGTACTATAGTCATGCCCAATAGAATCTATTTTAAATCATGAATACAATTTTTCGTCTTCCAGAAATGTTAAATTAAAATTGTTTGTCTTTACATCTCATAGAAAGGAAAATCGGATACAAATAATTACAAATTTCATTTTAATATTTCTCAAAGTTAAATGTAGTGCATACAATACTTTCAATTCTTATAGGTCTATTATTATAAAAAAGAAAATTGTTGATCTTTCAACGAAGATATCCTAAAATTTTCAGATTTAAAAATATCACAATATCCTGAACTGATAGAGCGAAGTTGAGGTCATAGGTAAGTAGTTGGGTGTAGCAGCTCGCAGAATATATAAGAATCCTAGGTCTGACCCATCGGACCAGCTACTTTTCTTTTTTTTGGGTCCGTATTATCCATGGCTAATAAATCCATAGAAAACGGTAATATTTTTATAAAGATTTATGAAAAACTAATCGAATTAGTTTACATTTTCCAGTAGACTAGAAATTATTTGCAATAATTATTGTCAAATAACTAACATTACTTGAATTGAAGTTTTTTTCACCCTCCATGGTTGTTATGTATAAGATGATGATTTTTCTCGATCAGGCGGGGGTCATGTATGAAATAAAAACACTTTATTT
>JAPYZO010000052.1:0-59250 GCA_030522905.1 Torymus flavipes | reverse complement strand
ATACCCTATTTCAGCCACACCCTGCCCGAATCTACCACATTTTCTCTAAGCTCTAATACTCAAACGTGGTAAGTACTTTCGGGTTGGGCGTGGCGAAAAATAACGTACGCACCAGGGGGAGAAAAAAAATGGCCACTCTACGTGTGTTTTCCACGTGCTGACCTTTTCTTTTTCTCCCAGCGTGCTCAGTATACCACTATTTATCCAGCCGCGCCATAAAGTTACTTTCAAAGAAAAAAAAGGTCGTGTTCCCTCCCACTAACGACCCCTAAATCTCCAATTCCAGGCCCGTACTCACCAGCTCCTCGTGCAAAACAAGGAGCTGCTGGAGCACATCGCCGCCCTGGTGAGCCATCTGCGGGAACATGAGCGTCAGTCTGGCCAGGTCAGCTCTACCACCAGCGCAGGCGTGAACCTGTCCCAGTCGGCGACCAGCGTCGCCGAGATTGCAGGCGGCCTCGGCCAGGTAACCCTCTACCGCATACCCTGACGACACACCACTGCTGTCGCTGCTAGCACGGAGATGACGATGCACGCTCGGCTTGTCGCGCGTTATCACCCTGGCGATCGCAGAGAAATCATGCGCGTGTGCGAGTGCGGCTGCGAGAGCCCCGGGGGTATATAGGGCCTCGGATAGCTGATTAATTGATTAGTTCTAAGTAGGGATATTATAATTTCTTCTTCTCGTTAGGATCCGCGAGCCTATACAGTATCTCATGTAGCTTTAAACGAGAGGAGAGCGGAAGATTGGAAAAGTGCAGGTGGACGTTCCTCGAGGATTATATTAAATTCGTTTTTTAGAGCGAGTTTAGGGTTAGACGCATTTTTTCCCCCATTTGTTACAGTTCGTATGTACTTAACGAAGCGACGTTCATCTGCATTTACGGATTTTTCGTTAGCTTAATTTAGGATTCGAGACAGACAAACTTGAGAATCAAATGTTATTATGATATGATTAACGTACGATAAATTGATTTGCAATTTAAGATCCGGTTTTATTGAATACAGTGATGCAATGAAGTATTTTAAAAAAAACTGTACTAAAACGAAATACAGTAATAGACTACGAATTATTTATTTGACTGAGTAGTGTTTCATTCAGTAAAGTTGAATGAAATTTTAGATTAGCTCGCGTAAGAGACGTGTGGAAACTGGACACAGTTCTATACTTCACAACTCTACGATTCCAGTCCGATACTGGCCTTTTTCAATAATTGAGTAATTAGCGTATCGAATCTCTCTGTAGTTTATATAAAGAAGCTTAGTTGTCTAGTATCTGTTACGATTTTTAAGTAACGAAAAAAAAAAATGAAAACTAATCGGAGTATGGCAGATCAGTTCAGCTATAGACAAGCGCGTGTGCGAGAGTTGAAGCTTGAACGCGCACAGTAAAATGTCAGAATGCGAAATTAGATTTATATTCGCGAGTGAGAGAATTCACGTCAATATTCACGAATTTTGTATGAAATTTCCCAGTGAAATATTGAACGCGCGAAAGATGGAAGATGAAATTTTAACTTATTGGTGCCTCTATATACGAGGGAATATGAGAAAAACTAAAGTTATTTGACTTGTAATTAAGTTATTTAATTGCTGGTGCCTTTGCGTCTATATAGTAATTATTTTCTATTTATTACTGAAATTTTACAAGACAGCCGACATTTAAATTCGAAATGTACATATAATGTGCGGAAATCTGCCAAAATGCTCTGTGAATGTGCTGCGATTTGGCACATTTTCACACGTTTTCGTACACGCCGTTTTTTAGCCAGGAATAAATTTGATTATATACTGTCTTAATTATCATATCCTCGTATTTGCAGCTATAAAAATAAAACTTGAAAATCATTTTAGTTTCGCAGAAACACTTTGTTTCTCTCATTTCTCCTCGTTCTATTTAAATCATTACAATCGTCTCTGTTATCTCTCTTTGCGAATTGTGCTACTTAATTTTCTTGCGATCGCCGTAAACGGATTTTGTATTTTTACGTTACACATTTAAGCATGTACGCTGATTATTATCTTTTTTAATGTTTTTTAATAAACCTTTTTTTATATAAACACGCCGATTTTTTTGTACATTTTCAGTTTTTTATTATTTTACCTTAATAACACCTACAAAAAAATTTGTTATTTTTTTTTTGCTTCATATTAATACTATCATCATATATTATTTGTAAACATTATAGATATGTGGAACACTTTATCATGATATATCACACCGAACTACTTCAATTTGATGTTTGTGCCAATGTTTTTTTTCTCCATACTCAGCTGCATTAATTCATTTTATCGAATTTCGTTTTCGTTTTTAAGCGTGGTTTGAAGCTTATAAAAAACCGCCATCAGTGAGACAATGATTGCTAGCGATTATTTGCGATTGTGTAAAAAGCCCGCTTGAACTGAAAAAAAAACAATAACTCTGCGTACTAAGAGCCGCTGTGACAATATGTTGCCTAACAGGTCTTTCCACGAGATTTTGGAGTTTGCGCTACCAACAAATGTTAGGTAATGATATTTACTCATTTTTTTATTTGTTGTATTAACTGCACGTTATTCAAATATCTTGATTCTACGTTAAAACAAAACTTTAGATTTTTTTTATTAAAAATCTAATAAAGTAAAAGAAAATTTTATTATTTGAACTAGTACAGTTTCAGAATCAAAATATTTATATTATTTTTAAGTTAAGATAAGTTAATTTTATCTAAATATTAAAGAATTTTTTACAGCATTAATTGAAATGTATCCTAAATGGTAACCTTGACTATCCACAGAAAGAAAAAAAAATTAACAACCCAAACAATCCTTCTAACATTTCCACCAAACCACTCAAATCTGCTTAAATTACTAAAACAACCCCGAATACAATTCCAACCGTTCTAATCAATTTCCATCACCTCCACAGTACAATTCAGCATGGGATCCGCACGCGCCGGTACCGCCAAGCGCCTGCCCGCACTACCCCTGCGCTCCTCCACCACCACTGGACCCATACTACTCCATTCTGCCTCCGGTGAGCCCGCTCGGCTATCCCCTTCGACAGATCAGCAGCTGCAACGGCTACGGGGACGAGCTGCGCTACCAGGCCCAGCTCTGGGACAACATACGTACGGCCTCGTCGCCGTACGCGGCGCCCGTATCATCGGCCACGTACGCAACGGGACGGTGTCTGGGGCCGGGCTTCAATCTGCCGCCGAGCGGTCGACCTGTGAGTTGCGTTATGTATCTTTGTTTTTGTTTAAGATTGTGTCGAGTTGGGAAAGTGAAGAATTTGGATTCTATGTTATGTACGGAATTGTTTAAAATGATTATGGATACGTAGTCGTGATTAATTTTTGTAAATATGATAGATTGAGGTAGAAATGCGAGTAAAGTAGAATCAATTTTATGTTTATAATTCGATGAACATGACTATAGTTATAAATTAAAAATAAACAGGATACGTAGATGCATTTTATTATACATTGTCGTTAGAAGATGGTTTAAAAACTTTACAAAAAGAAAAAAAAAGAAGGGTGCCGGGTAAACGCAGAGTTACGATGGGAAACTTATTTATAGCTCGGCAAATATTTTTAGTATAGTGTAGGATATGTTTAAGTTTTCCTTTCATTACTTCGTTTAATTTGCTTTTCGCGGTCATGAATAATGCATGGCTCTAAAGACGGAAATTCGGGATGTTTGCGCTAAAGCGTTTTCATGGTAATGCGCCGAATTATTTGCATATTGCATATTATATTTCAACTGCATTCAAATTTTAATCGTTGAAACTAAAAGCTGCGCGCTTATTTTTACAATATTAAACTGTTTTTTTATTCAAAAATTTATACGGTTCGTGGCATTGCGGTATAAAGTGTAAAAGCGTTACATGAATAAACGTAAAAGGCAGAAAAAGGCTCATTGAATTTATATTGCTTCTTTGACTAAGGTTGCACTTTGATAAAAATCAGTTTAATCGTGAAATTCCGACGCCGCCGCAGTCTACTCTTTTTGTAACCTACTATGCAATAAATACTATCGATTTAATTATATGATAAAAACATTCTATAATACCATTGCAATTTTTCCGCATATAACCTCTTAAAAATAATGGAATTTCGCTCTACAAACTATACTTTTTACACATAATCTTATTAGGTTCCTCTATACAACATACGCATGAGCTAACAAAATTATCTTTGTTTTCCAGCGTTCAGCGCAGCCTCCTCCGTCATCTCCAGCGTCGACCCTGCCTCGTCCATCCCGAGTACCTCGCTCGCCAACCTCCTACCATTCCCGTACGCCGGCGCCTCGGTCCCGCTCCCTCGACCGCTCCATGTCTCATCCGACTCCAGCCGAGCTCCAGGAAGCCTCCTTCATCAAACCCCTTCCCTGTACCAAGTGCACCGCGACAGCCAATGTCGAGCCACCACGTGCCCGGTCCTCGTCTCTTAGCCTCAAGAACAACCTGCACGAGCTCATGCGACCACTGATCCTCGACTCGCCACCACCTGGACGCAGACTCCATCACGAGCAACAGCAGCAGCTGAGTAGGGCTGTGCAAACCGAGCCGTATTATGCGCATGCTAATCCGGTGATACTGCTGACCGAGTCGAAGGCCGGGAGGCCAGGGACAGATTCGATGCCGAAGATCGAGGAGAGGGAGGATGTGGAGAGCGAAGAGGACGAGGAGGAGGGAAGACAGGCTGAGCTGCGCGTGCCGAAGCAGATGCGGTTGCGACGAAATAGTCAATAGTTTAGGGCGAACGGGTCTTGGATTTGTCGGTTTTCGAGGGCGAGAGTAGAGTGACACGTTGTTGCGTTTAATTTAAGAACAGTAGTTTTTTAAGTGACGAGAGCGTATTATGTCATTTCCTTTAAGTAGCATTTATGTAGTTTAGAGGGTTACTTTTTTATAGGACGTACTTATGAGAGTGTAGCGATAGCAACATGGTTTGCAAAGTTATTATGTAAATAATTCATTGCTTTTGATTTGAAATTTTTTACTGTTTTCTCAATTGCACGATTATATTTTAGTGTGTTAATTGAAAACCGACAAATCGATTTAATGACTTTCAAAATACTCAGTGATAGCTTCTATACTACAACAACCTAAACGAGTGATTTTTATGTACTCTTTCTCGACTCGTACGTTATAATAAGAATACCTACTAATACGTTTAAGATGATAAGCATCAACGGTGATAATAATGCAACGGCCAAATAATAACGATAGAGAGTACGTAGCTATGTAGAGGTAACTAAAGCTTATAGAATTGTAAGGGTTTCTAAAGAGTTTTTTTATATTTTTCTCCGATTGATCTTTTGTTTTTCTTTTTTTTTTATAGTGTGTTGCTTTAATTATAATTGCGAATCAATACTCTGTAATTGTATATCGCCTACTTATAGTCAATTCTATACAATACTCAGAAATTGTTATCCTTTGTAAATCTTATCGTGTATGTTTCTCTGCATACTTAATTATTTTAACGTCTTTAGAAATGATATATACTATTCTTTTTACTACTAGGTCGATTACACACGTTAAATCGCTACTGTTAATATATTATATATAAAAAACATTGTTGACTATACGAGCGTCTGTGAAAACTAAAACAAATGCCAAAATTGCTTTCTCGAAAGTACGCGAAACCAATGTCCGATAACAATATACATATATACTCTGTGTGTCCATAAAGATAAAACAACAAAAATCGTCCGCGCCATTCAATATAGATACATTGTCTGACACTTTCTGTATAAATATATGACAGACCATAGTATTTTTTTAACTTTCACAGGCAAAACAGATACGTACATACACCCACACATACATATACATACTACATATACCGCGACCTTCCTATCTTACGCATAACTAAACAACAACTGTATAATCGGCCGAACCGAAGCTCCACGCTGTACATACATACGTATATATATAATTATAAAAAAGAAAAATCTCGCTGCGGCAGTGTTAAAAACTCCAACTGTGCGCTCTCTGTGGCGTACACCCGCATATCTATATACATACGTTACTATATTGTAAGAAGCGGCGACCTGAACGCCGCTTCTCACACATACTGCGATGAGAGGAAATAATAATAAAGCGGAGGGGCGTCGCTCGCTAGCGGCGCGTACTCTAATTAATTCATCCCTATGTGACATTGTTTGCTCAACCACTACCACCACCCCCGCATGGAGGGAATAGGAGTGCCGTCACGCACTGCGACGACGGCGACCTTTCCTTCCATCTTCCCTCAGTCGCTGCTCCTTTTTTTCTCGCCACCGCACCGACAATTTGCGCGCATCCTCGCGTCGCCGTTCATTCATTCATTAGCCTCTGCGCGCACGACTGCCCTCGGCCGCGTTTCGCACACGCGCGGCCGCCGCGCGCCAGCTGCTGCAGTTGCGCGACGCTGCGGGGCTCGTACGCTACTTGTTGATCCTCGCGGGTGAAACGACGATGTTCGATAAGTGAGGCGCTCAGTGTGCCCGAAGGTGGAGGAGGAAGGAAGTTTCGAGCAAGTTTTTGCGCAAGTTCTTCGGAGAAGAGGTTTGGAAGTGATTCGGGGAGATGGGGTATTGGGAAGGAATCGAGGGTTGATGAGAATCGGCGATTTGAGTTTCTAGTTGGTTTTCGTTAAAGTTTTATAGTGGAGATTTTTTTGTTTGAAAGTTGTCTGGTTCACGTTGTGATGTACGTCGCTGTAAGAATATTCTAAAGTTTTCTCGTTATTTACAACTTATAGTTCGATAACAAGATAAGATTATTCGTAAATTTTGTTTTTCGTTTTATTTTGTAGTCGGAATCGTTAATTAGCGTGATGATTTTTCCTCGGATTTTTCTTTGGTTTTCTCATATTTCTTATCTATTTTGTCGAACCAGCCAAGAAACTAGAGAATAATATCTGGAACAGAATAGTTACAAAAATTAATAATATTAACCAGTGTTAGTAACATTATTCTACGAAAATAATTTTTTTATTTTGATCCTTTTATTTTCCTACTATCATTATAAATGAATTAATAACAAAGAGTAACTAAAACTCGATCTAGCAAAATTGATTTTTGACGATCAAACATCATTCGCTCTTCGCACGGTTCGACGCATAAGGCGCATCTGAAAGATGGAGGAGAGCCAAAATTCCTCGACGACGGACTCGGTGCAGTCCCCAGAGTCCGTGCAGCCGCAGCAGCCGGGACATGGCGGCAGACCGCAGCGACAGCAGGCCCAGGGTATCCTTAGGGTCGATACTGGCGGGCTTCGGTCCAGTCGGCTCAATATCTCCGTGCCGAGGTTGTCAGTGCCGCAGGTAATGACGTGGGAATCGATTGTGGTATACTTCAATATATTTGCGATATTTTTCTCTCATTTCTAAACAAATTTAAAAAACTATTCATGAATTTCATTGGCAGAGATAATGTACTCTATGTTTGTGAAATATGAATATGGATTTAAATTTATACATTATTGACGAGGTGATTTTTGTTCGTAAAATGTTGTTTTTTTATAAAATAAAAATTATTTTACGTTTATACTGTTTTATATTGATAGTAAATGAATTGAAATCCGCGAAAAATACTTTCAAAATCCACTGATTTCACGGACTAAAAAAAATAAAATAAAATCGATCAAAATTTATGTAATAACTGAGACTTAATGATAGTTAAAAGGAAATATCCGAAAACCCTGTTATATTAAGCATAAAATAACAATATAGAATTTTATTAATATTAAGTTCTAGTAATCAGTTAAATTATACCACTACATAATTAAAAACATACTTGAAAAAAAGTGTACCCACATACCAAGAACTCCAAGTATAACATTACGTATTTTAAGAACCTTGCGAAAATTATTTACACTTAATAAAATGAGAAAAGCGTGAAAATATGTCACCGTCTACTTAAGCTAATACACAGTTTTTCCTCCTTACACTATACCGACTCCACCCTCATACGTCTCACTCTACGAAGACCTAAATAATAAATTTCTCCCATTCAATTTTTCGCATGAATGAATGCCACAATATATAAGTATACATCCTTTGTGTACGTGACGCACAAAGGATTATACTACACCTTGGCGCTCCGGCCAATAACATCCTTCCCTCGATATACAGATCGCGCGCGGCGATTTCGTGACTTCCGCCCGTTAGGGAGTGCCGTTATTGATGATTTCACGCGCTTTCGCTCAAAATTCTCTTTCTCTCTCTCTCTCACGTCACTTTTTACGAGCTTTACTTAGTTTAATTTCTACCTACGTGTGTACACACGCCCACGCGCTCATAATGGGGATATAATAATTGCTATTTTGCATGGAGCTGTATAATTGCCCTTCGTAACGCCAGTGACGTTGCTCATTGAAATAAATTTTTTTTTTGTACATGCTATTTTTGCTGAGATGGAAATTCCAGGATTATTAAACACAAAAATTGATCATAGAATATTTAGTAATTATCGGGAGTGGTTTGTGTGTTCGTTAAACGTAAACAATTTAGTGTAATGGTGTATTATTTCGGACCAACGTCGTCGATTTTTTTGGCAATCCATCAATATAAAAAGAAAAAAAATACCTATATTATCTTTTGGCACGCGATTACCCGAAATATGTATGAATATGAAATTATAGGTAAATTATTATAAAGACGTTACACAACAAATGGTAGGGAAGAATATAATAGTACAACAACAGCATCATTCGATTAAAAAATATTCTCTTATTTTCACACTGAGAAGTACAATTCGTCAATTGTTAATTTCGTTTCTTATAAAATAAACATTCGTATTCTTAAATTTAAATACTGTTTGAAATACATATTTACGCGATCATTGTATTTGGAACGTTACAGTATTTTATAATGATATAGGTAACAAAGTTTAGAAAATTTTTACATTAAAAAAGTTTTTCAATTATATACATGTAAATCTAGTTTAATACTATTTTAAAAATCACGTATCTGAAATGAATGAAAATTATTATCACTTTAAATGAAATAATTGTATACTTTCTTAGATCTTCAAGTACAGATTACTTAATTTATATATGTGATATTTAAAAGAGCATTAAAATAAATGTGTACATGCAACATGACCCCATTCTTTTACAATGTAGTTTCCTATTAAATTTTATATTGTATATATAGTAAAAAATATAAATCTACTCTAAGTATTATAGAATTTTATTAAAATTCTTAGGTACTTAAACTATCTACAAGAAAAAAAAAATGCTGAAGGAAAATCATTACTTTTTGTGTACAAGGAACTCATCAATCTGTAAAATGTACACTATTTGAAATAGTTAAAATTGTTGAAACCTTAAAGCATAGTTTTAATTTTTTTTATCAAAATTATTAAAAAGTTTAAAATTATACATTTATTATTCTAAGAGCACCTATACCAATTATTAAGGATTGAACTAATTACAATTTTTTTTAAAACATAAAAAAAATATTTATAAAAATATAAAACCACGATTCAGTTACTCTCTGCTATCATCTCTCCTTTACAAAGTTTCGAGTTAGTATTCCAAAACATTGAATAATGACATTGCGACAAAATTTTGTTGTAATAATAATCTTACTCTATAAAATTTGATCCGTGAATATATTAACGTTAAATAAGTGCATAGCGCACACTTATTTAACGTGCACTTATTCAAATTTAGAGGGTACATATTTCAGGAGTATATATCGCGACGAAGAGCAACGAAGCCACGGTTATTTATTTTCTAAAAATATTTCATGATATCGTTTAAAAACTATGTACTGAATTCACTCAGTAACAATTAAGAATCACACCCTCTTAAAGTATTATAAATTTGGCGAAATTCATTTCACAATAAATTTTACAGAATGATATTACCTATCCTCGCCTGCAAACCGAACGATGATTTTTCTTACGCAATTTTTCCCTGCACAACATAACTTCCTAAATACAATCCAACGTCGTCGTCGTCGTCATAAAATTCATCTCGGACATCAATATTTTCAACTTATCGTGTCTCACCTCTACCAATCCGGACAATAACCTAATAACTTTTTCGTCCTAATAACATCTTTCGCCCGTCAAATGATGCCTATAATCCACCTCAAAATGCTCCTCTTTCTCCGTAATAATCTTCAAATTCTGAATGGGCAGAGGGAAGTAGACGCGCTCCAAGGTAACACCCGTCGAGACAACGCGCGCAGTAAACAATCGATCTAAACGGTTCAAGTTTCTCAATAGGTAGGCGACGAAATCGTCGTCCACCTGGCTACATTCGTACGCGTCGATAACCTCGATCTTATCAAGCTGTTTCATCAAATCCTCCAGACCTTGACTGGTGAACGGACACATATGACATATAAGCACCCTAAGCTCGGGTGAGACCTTCTCCCGCACCGTCTCGTCCGCGACGTTTGTCAACGAGACATCGATGTACCTCAACTTAGGTAGCCTGAAGATGGGCACGAAACCGGTGCTTGTGACTTTTCCGCATTGCTTCGAAGAGAAGACCTGGAGCATCTTGCAATTATCGGCTATATACTTTATTGCGTCGTTGTCTATACTGAGACCGGCGCGGTCAATCGACAGCACTGTCAAGCAATTCAGTCGTTTCTTCTCGAACAGGTACACCGGCAAGTACTCGCTCAATATCTCGAACCAGTCCAACCGCATCCTCTTCACAATCTTGGAGATCTGCATCTTCGCCGGACTGTACCTTTCCTCGGACATAATCGACGATTTAAGCGACAGGACGTTCAGCTTGTTCATCCTCCTCAGCCCTCTCAACAGGTACTTCCGGTTCAAACAGCAGTTAACCATGAACAGTCTCTTCATGTCCCCGGGCTTGCATATACTCAGCAAACACTTACCGGTAAGCCGAAAGTTCATCAACCTCAAGTGCATCAGGTTCTTGGTCGACTTGAAGATACGCGTGAAGTTGTTGTCGTGATAAACGGGCACCAGACACGAGCACATACTTAACTTCTCGAGCTGCCTGCAGCTCGCCAGTGCATCAATCAAATTCGTCGAGAGGAAGTTACCCACGAACGTCCTACGGTTGCTGTCGTCGTTCTTCTCGCAGTTGTGCACGTCGCTGTAGATCGAGGCGTTCTCGAAATTCGTCACGTGGCTGAGGTTGATATCGGTTAGGTATTCGTAGCTATGTACTATCACGTACACAAACATGCGAGCCTGCAGCGTGCGAATTCTGTTTTCCTCGGTGAAGGCCCAGGAGTCAGCCGCGTCCATAACGTCGATGCGCTTTATCGCGCTGTACGTTTCATTGGTGATATTGGCGATGTGATCCACCACCACGCCGTACTCCCGGAAGAAGGACATGAGGCGATTTTGGATCGGTTTTTGGAGAAGTGTCGGGGACCCCTGGTAGATGTCCCAGTTCGGGTTGTCCACCAGGCCCTGGCGCTCGTCTTCATCCTGTTCGTTGCTCATTTTTGTTGGTTTGTAGAGATGAGGACAGAAATTGTTCTAAAAATATGAAAAACCTAAAAAAATTATTTATATTATAATGTTGTAGGATTATAAGTTTTAGACGCGGTTTATGAATTTCAATTTACCTAGATTTTCTTTATCTACGCGTACGGCTATCGGAGGACTTGTCGTAACTGTTGGTGTCAGCTTCTCAAATTATTATGACGGTTGTTTGAGCATTATTTATGAATTTCTATCTTTAAATATCTATTTATATACTTACTTGATGGCACCAATCATATTTTCGATTTCTTTGGCTTAATAGTGTATATGTATTGATTTCTAATTTTTCAAAATTAAAGTCTTTTTATTATGACTATGATATAACTTTTAGATAAGTAAAACAAGTGTCATTGTCCGATGGCGAATCGCTACTGATATGTTTCTATCATAGTCGTTGAATAATTTCGAATTTTAAGGTTCAGACATTAAGTATATTTACATATATCAAAACAATAACAGATATTTGAGAGTAAGCGCAAGTATAATGTAAGCAATCACGAAACGTATAAGCGAGGAATGATGAATTAATAGGAAAATTTATAATACATTATTTTTCTCGATGAATTTATAGAATAATAGAAATTTTCGTCATACACTTAAATATATTTACTATAATATTTTTTCTTTGTTAAATTCACCCTTTGCAGTACATTTACTAATACAGTTGTCCATCTTTAACAAAAAATTCTACAATAAATCATTAAAATTCAACGATTATATTCCTATAAATCATGAAATTATCAAAATACATAATCTCCCAATATAACTACACGTTTCCCCGAAGATCAAACACGGCCGATCGACCACGAATTCCACCACAATATATTAAACGCACACCTTGACCCCGACAAACTGTCCGCCAACCGAGAGTGTTAATTTAACTTGATCAACTAATGAAGAGCCAACAGCGTAGCACCCGTCACCCTCGCTCACGAAAAAAGACGAAAGAGAAACAGAAAAACGCCTCGCGCACGCGACGCGCATTAACGAGGGACGGTGATTTTTTTCGCTCGACAGCAGCAGTCCCTTCCGAGGAAATGGCGTGCGAGAGAGGTGAAAGGGTGCGGAGTAGGTAGTCGTGGTCGTATACACTTTTTCCAGCGTGTCGTGTAAGGGAAGGGTGGATTGAGGATCGGATGTTTTTTGGGAGAGTAAATAACGAATGTGGGTGGGTAAGCTGGGATTGGAATGATTTTTTTGTACAAGGGTTGAATTTTTCGGTAGGCGGTCTGTGATGTGTCTCGATGGGATAGGTTTATGGACAAGAGGGCGGATTAATTTATAACCGCAGGAAGTAAAATGATATCGTAGTCTTGGGTCAAAGCAAAGGGGACTTTGTAATTTAAAAACACTTTTAATTAGAAAAGCAGAGCAAAGACGTGCCTTTTTATTATCCTTGTTTTACTGTTCTACATTATCGCTACTACTATGTAACTTTATAGTCGTCATAAAAAGTACAAACTTATCAAGAAATCTTTTATCAGTATATCTTTCGTAAATTTATAAATCAGTTTACATTTCACAGAAAATTAGTGATTATAAAGTTTTCAATATTTTATCTCTTAATACTTAAATGTAAATGCGATGCGTAATAATCACTAGAAAAAATGTATCCTTGAAAAGCACGATCATTCCAAAACAACATAAACCCTGGCGCTACACGTCCGTTCGTCCAAAAAAATAGCCAATAAACCCCGAAAAAATGAACAGCCAAGCCGCCCACAACACTATCGTAATAGGGCGCGAACACGCGTGTTTTTCGTATCCTCTCTTTCACTCCCCCTTCTTCATCCGGCACCGTTCGGAAAAATCACGCGAGCGCTGATTAAAGCATCGCGCGTGATTTATCGTCTGTCGTCGCCGCGCGGCGATGCGTCGATCGATCCATCGTCGGATTTTAATATTTCGGAGGACTGGGCGCGGCGTCACGAAAGCGGCTCTCTTTTTTCTCAGTCTCTGTCTCTCCGACGCGAACGTGACAATTTGCCGATTTCCACGTACAGGTGTGGATTGCGGGTTGGCAATGCTTTTACAGGGTTTTTGTGTGAGGAAAATGAGGGTTTCAATGTGAGGGCGACATATCTTGTACGTGCGGTGTGCGGAAATCTTTGGGTTGAGTTTGATGGGGGAGATTTTTATGATCAGCGCTGGATGTTAATCTTTTAAGGCGGTTTAAAGTTTTTGGATCGTAAAAGTTTTGTATGTCAAAGTAGGTTTCATGTGGGGGAGGAGGTCGTGCTGTATTTTAATTAAGTATGGTGGATGTTACTTTGTTATTATCTTAGAAGCTAAAATAGTAAAATAAAGAGTGTAAAATATATAAGGATTTTAAAATACAAACGATTACACTTTTTACATTCTAGTTTATTTACGCTTGAATATGTACTTTGCGAGTCTATTTGCGAACGAACAACAAAACATGTACCGAATTAAATTTTGAGAGCAGGAAAATAAACACTTTCAAAATAAACAACGCGACATCGAAATTCAATTCCAAATTGAAAAAGCTCAAGTATATATATACCGCTTCGACAAATTTCAACGTGAATGCAAAACAAAAAGAAGAAAGAAAACGAACCAACCACACACATAACAACGTGTTTCGTGATTGTGGGTCATCAGACGCGGTGCGCGCGCGTAATACAGGCGCGGCGCGCGGGAAAAAAAGCTCACGCGCGGCCACTTGTTCTATTCACACACGGCGTGTAGAACGCGCGCAAGCGCTCGCGCACAGTGTTTGCGCCGCGATGAGCCGACGGACGTTACGATTTTGCTGCTAGTGCTGCGCTAGTGATAATAGTGAGAGAGAGAGAGAAAGAGAGAATTAGTGCTTGTTGACAGGGAGAGAGAGAGTGATTCGGGCAGATTTAGGGGATGCGATTATGTACGCGATAAAGAGCCTTAGTCGGTTATTGATCTTCCAGCATCAGCAGCAGCAGCAACAGCAGGCCGAGCGGTCGCAAGTGCGTTTGATTTGTGTTTTGGTGATTTGTGGGGTGTTGCGGATTAGTTTGGGATTAGAAGGGGGTTGCGGTGTTGGGTTGGTGGAGAGCATGAATGTTATGCGATTGATTCTGTGTATTCAATATGCTTGGTAGCTGAATTTCATTTGTTTTACTGATGAATTTGATAATTGCTTTGATTATCCTTAAATAAGGGTTTTGATAGTTTACGTTTTGAAAAACATATAAAAACTATGCAAATAAGAGTTTTTTTTATTTTTCTCAAATTTTTATTATGAAAATGTAGATTTAAATTATACTAATTAACATTGTCTACGATATTTATTTAATATTCATTTACTCGGAAAGTAAATTTACATTATTTCTCAAAAGTACTAACTTTAATTACTCTAATTAATTATAAATTTGTGATAATAAGGATAGCAAAGCTATTTGTTTATTTTTATTAGTTGAATTATTATTATTATCTTTAAACGCGTTTTTAATATTATAAGATAAAAAAAAGAAACAATTTCACAAAGGAGCACCTTTCCAGAAAGAAATTCAATTTACTTCAACCTCCAATAGGTTCTTGCGAGGGCAAACATGATTATTCGCTAGGGACCCGTAATAACAGCACTTTTTCAAAAATCATCATATTTCAAATGGTAACTTAACGCTTCTTCGTGAAGAAAATGCACTATGGCAGGAAATCGTTTTAAAAAAAAGTTTGTAATAAGAGTTTCTCTATATTATAAATGAATTTCTACCTCATTATAACATATTTAAACATGTTATGTGTTTTACTTCTATTATTCATACATAATTCAAATACAACTAATTTTGATATAATTTCTAATTAAAACAATGATATAATTAGATTTTCTACATAAACGAAAATTACTGTTTAGATACGGGATACTTCAATTGTAGAAGTAAACAATAGAAAACGAATATCCAAAACAGTAAAAATGAATGAATATTTAGTATAATGTACAAATTTGCATAAAAAAAACTAGTAAAAATATAGAGTTCTTCACAGAAAATATTGAAAATACGTAATAATGTTTGGTATTTCCAACAATATCACAACAATAATTTTTCTGGATCCATTCAATTATCTTTTATTTCTCAAAAATTTGATTTCCATATTCTTTCATCTATTAATCTTCAAAAGTAATTATCTAAATTTTAATTCTGAAAACAACTTCGTAACCACCTTAATTTAAAAAAATTTCGATCCTATATACATCCCACACGCAGGCGGAACCCTCGTCGCCGCAACCGTCGGTCGACCGGCTCTCGGTCACCTTCGCCATAACCGAGCGCACGAACGGTGCGGGCGGCGGCGGCGGTGGCAGCGACGACCGCACGCCGCCGCCGTCGTCGTCGGCCCAACAGCCGCCCACCACCAGCTTCGACTTCAGCCAGCATCACCATCCGCGACGGCGCGCGCACGTCCTCGACACCGCCTTCGGCAAATCTGTCGACATGCATCGGGGATCGACTGGTCACGGTGAGTTTTCGGATTGATGGTATAAGGCGGGTTTGATTTTTAGTTATTTATTTCATATAATGACTTTAGAAGTCGCCCATTTCTCTATTCTTTCCTAAATTAATAGTCTTCAATTTTTCTTCAATCTCTTTGATAGGTTTTCGTAAAAGCTAGAGAATGTGAGAATAATAATAGTGAAGTAGGAAATTTGATGAGTAAAAAATGCATAGTTAAAACTTTAAATAAAATTATTGTAAATTAAAAATTAAAAATTTTGTAATGTATTTTTATCTGATCATTGTGACGATTATTCTATGGGTATCATATCAAAATTTATGATTTTAAACAAGCTGTATAATATGTAAAGAAATTGTTTTAAAAAATCCGTCGGTAATTTAAAAAAATATCATTTTACAGAATGTTTAGATGGTTTTTATGTGTAAATCCGAGTTGGAAAAGTTATAATAATTTCGGTTTAGTCGTTTGTTCAATATACGTTATTAAGGTAATGTATTTGTAAGTGTTGAAAATTGCATAAAGTTTTATGAGATTGACATATATATGGTAAATAGCAAAAATACGCTGAAATTATGGCTAATTATAATGAAGATGAAAGTGAAATTTAATTAAAATTGAGTAGACGCCACTGGATGTCACTGTGCGATTAATAACGGTTGGAAAATGAAGGTGATTTGCAAAATCTTATCTGACTGAAGCGTGATAAATTTGACCGTTTGACGGAGAAAAAGTACCGACTTCTTCTCATTATTCATGTCTCCAACCCTTTTTCGCCCGTGACTTAAGTTTTAATTACTTTTTGCGAACTAATAAGCTCAATTCTAATTATTAGCAAGTATAATACTTATCAGATTAATTACTGAAATTAAAATAGATATTGTAAATAATTGTTTAATTATGATTAACACATTAATGTACCGTTCCTGGCAATCTATGTTTTATTCAAAAACTTATTCTTTTTCTTTCATTCATGATATAACAAAATAAAACGAATAGAGGGTGAAGATGGGGCCGAGGAAGACGAATACTCAGCATCAGCGAGTGCAATCATCCAGAGGCGCAATTCCACGCGACGCAGTCGACGAAAACGTCGGCCGTCTTCGTCTTCTCCTTTCAGCCCTGAGGTCGACGGCGTTCGTCGTCGATCTTCAGTATTCACTACCAGTTCAGGAGAGTGAGTATTTTTCACACTAATTGAATGAAACACAATAGATTATGTGCTATAGTATTGACTATAGTACAAAATATTCACGAAAAAAAACTTTCTAGTAAAAAACTATCCAATATTTTTAAATAATTTCAATCCGATATAAATAAAATTACAATAGATATTACTATAAATTCATTATTAATCTGAACTTGGCAGCACGGCGATCTCGATAGACGAGGGTGCCGAGGAACAGATCTTCCAGCGCCTGAAGCTCCACAAGGAAGTTCTCCACGGCGTGAAGCAGGAGCCCTGGCCTCTACGCAAGAAGCTGAAGCTCGTGCGCCAGGCGAAGACGTACGTGCGCAAACACGAAGGCGCCCTGCAGGAGCGACTGGCGCAGTCGCGTAGTACGCGCGATGTCATTGCACGGGCTTCGATACTCATTACTAAAGTGAGATTATTGATTTTTTTCTTTTACGTTGATTCTGTGTTCGTGTTCTATATAGATTTTCAAATTATAATTTATGAGATGTGATTAAATCTTTTCTTTTAAATAAGTGTATTTCAAAAATATATGGTTACAAACTGTTCATAATGTTTAGATTATATCTACTAATACACAATAGCAACCGAAAATACCACATCATATTTTTAGATATATTTATGCACGATGCTTTTTAAGGTGAAAAGAGGAAGAAAATTATTGAATATATATGTATTTATTTTAATTCACAGAACTGGCAATACTTCAAACGAGAACTTGTCAACTTGAAAACGCTTCTCGTGCCTTGGGAACGTCGCATCAAGCAAATCGAATCTCAATTCGGTTCTGCAGTCGCGTCGTACTTTATTTTCCTCCGCTGGCTCTTTTGGATAAATCTAGTTATCTCTGCAGCTCTAGTCACTTTTGTAGCGATCCCAGAGGTGAAAACTTACATCCTTTTTACAAAATACAAAGTTTAGATAAAAAAATCATTCATTTCCAAATAATGCAATAGCAAGTAAAAAATATATTTATAAAATATAATATCATTGTTTTTTTTTTAAATTCACATCAAATCCAAAACCCTCTGACATTTCAGTTACTAGCGACACTGCAAAACGCGACGATAGCCGGCGAACGCAAGACGATGTTGCCGGAAGAAAAAGCCAAGTCGATTCACTTTCTCACGCTCTGGGAGTTCGAAGGTATCGTCAAGTATTCGCCGTTTTTCTATGGCTGGTACGCTAACCAGCACACGTACAAGGCTTACAAGCTGCCACTGGCGTACTTCCTCGTCAATCTCATCGTGTACACGTATAGTTTCGTCGCTATCTTGCGAAAGTGAGTTCTTTTTGGGGATCTACAAGTTTGTACATGTCTTTGTAGTGAACGTTTTAATGCATTTTAAATCGCGATTAATATATGGAACTATGAAAATTCAATATAAAAAACGTTTTCATATTCAAACGCTATTGTAAATAACAAAACATTCATTTTAATAATTATTCTTAACGATTTATTCAATATTTTACTTTTAAAAAGAATGGCGAAAAATTCACGTATGAGTAAGCTATCGGAAAAAGAGGACGAGTGCGTATTTTCCTGGAAACTGTTCACCGGCTGGGACTTCATGATCGGCAACCCCGAAACGGCGCACAATCGGATCGGCAGTATCGTTCTCGGCCTAAAGGAAGCTCTCCTCGAGGAATCTGAGAAACATCGAGACGAACGAAAGTAATGCCACATCCCCATAATAGAACTCCAACCCTTATATATCTCGTAAATTTTTATCAATTTTTAGTTGGAAGATCACGAGCATCCGGGTATTCGTGAACGTGCTCGTGATAGCGATGCTGGCCGTGTCGGCGTACGCGGTCGTCGAGGTCGTCGAGCGGAGCGAGAACATCACCGAGAAAAATCCGAGCTGGTGGCGGCAGAACGAGATCACCGTCGTCATGACCCTCATCAACAATACATTCCCTATATTCTTTGAGATTCTGGGTATGGCCGAGAGCCATCATCCGCGAAAGCAGCTGCGGTTTCAGCTTGCTCGGTACGTTTCGTTTTTTCTAATATATTAGCTTCTCATGCGATTTTTCAGTGTCAATATATTATGTTTTGCTCCGTTCTTTTTAGAATCATGGTTTTGAATTTACTCAACATGTACTCTTTGATATACGCTCTGTTCAAGAAAATCAACTCATCGGTGAGTCAAAATTCGATAAAAGTTATATACGAATTTCATGCTTGCGTTCTAATTTTAATAATGTGATTATGTGTTACAGGATAAAAAATTACAAGGTTTAAAGCCAGAGGATACGACGAGCGAAATGATTTGTTTCGACAATCTCGTGCCTTGCGACTCCAATGTAATGTTCGCGGCGTCCGCGCTCGCGGCTATGAGCCTCGTTATGGGTTCCAATTTCTCTTCGAGTTCGCAAAAACTAGTCAGCGCGTGGCCGGAAACCCTCGGAAGGTAATATCTTACGAATATTTTGTAAATTTCATTTAAAATATAACGAACTTATCCATTAATTGTCAGCGTGGAAACAACGAACTTCACACTACTGAGCGACGACGAGAATTTCAACATGTCGCAGTCGAACATCCACTTAGGAGGCATCGATCCCAACAGCATCTTCAGTGAATGGGTGCCCGACGACGAGGACATCGAGAAAAACTTTCCCGTTCTCCTAGATTCCAGAAACTACACCGACACGTACTTCAACTTCACAAACGGCACGGACTACAGTATCGAAAACGGCACGGAAATGAGTAGCGATTTTTCCGAAATAACGGAAAACACGTCCTACGATCCATTGAGAGTGCACAACTTTATCGGGAATGACTTCGACGATAACTCGATAAACCCTAATGACGACTATCCGCACAGGAATTACAACGATTACGGGTTCCTCGATATAGATAATCAGACCGACGACTTTTTCGGACACACTGCATCGTCCAGTCCTGCTACGGACACGAGCACAACTGTTGCAAGTGCAGTGACGGAGGCAGCTAAAAGTGTTAACGATACGATACCGGACGCGTGCACGAGGATCGTACGGTGCTACGAGCGTATTTGCAGAAATAAAACGTCCACCACGGAGAACTTTCCAAGTGCGTAACCGTATATAATTTTTTTTTCGGTCTATTATATTACCGTTTAATTCTTTCTGGTATGAATCCCACAGTGTCCTCGGTATCACTGGACATAAAGACACGTCGACTATTACGCGGCCTGTGCTGGGAGACGATGTTCGGCCAGGAGATCGCCAAGCTGACGATGATGGACCTGGTGTTGACGATAGTCTCCACTCTGGGCATGGACTTCTTTCGTGCATTGTTCGTGCGGTACATGAACAACTGCTGGTGCTGGGACTTGGAGAAGCGATTCCCGCAGTACGGCGATTTCAAGATCGCTGAGAACATTCTGCATCTCGTCAATAACCAAGGTATATGATGATGATAATTAATCATGTGTCAAAATGGAGTGTTCAATTTGTGTATATAACGTTTAGGTATGGTGTGGATGGGCATATTCTTCAGTCCAGGCTTGATAGTCCTTAACGTCGCCAAACTGATGATTCTGATGTACCTACGGTCCTGGACTGTTCTAACGTGCAACGTACCGCACGAGGTCGTGTTTAAAGCTTCAAGGTTATTAATTGCTTCCAAGCTAATTTTTTTCTATAATAACACATTTCAGCAATTGGCTTTGATAACGAAAAATGATGTTTCAAGGTCCCACAACTTTTACTTAGCCCTGTTGTTGACGATGCTGTTCTTGTGTGTGCTTCCGGTCGGCTATGCGATCGTATGGGTGGAGCCGTCTTGGCACTGCGGACCGTTCTCAGGATACAAGAGGATTTACTACTTGGCCACAACTAGCCTGAGGAATGCCCTGCCAAATTATATACACGAATACAGGTTTTTTTTACCTTTTCTGTACTCTCTGATTGAATTGATTGTATAATTATGATAAAACATGATCCGAATCGTACGCAAAGACTTTTAATTTGTTTATTCTGTAAAATGTTTCAGAGTTTTAGATTACATCGCGTCCCCCGGTATAGTCATCCCTCTAATCGTGCTTATGGCCTTGATAATCTATTACATGGTCTCGTTGACGAATTCCCTTAGGGAGTCAAATAACGACCTGAAGGTAAAATATAAGAAAAAAAATTGTGTATTTTATAAATATAGTTATGTAAATTGACAAATTTTTATTTTTTACGTAGATTCAATTAAGACAAGAGCGTACAGAGGAGCGCCGTAAGATGTTCAAGATAGCGGAAAAACGAATGGAGAGTCGCGACACTACGTTCACGAGGTGGAAGAAGATTCTACCTGCTCCGAGCACCACTAAGTCGATCGACATTCCTTCAATTAAAGGCCACGAAAGTATATACAAAAATTTTCATCTAAATAAAAGCTTTATTTCGTGAATCTACATGAATCATGATTCCTTAGCTGATGAGCCAGTGGCCGACGAGAAGGACCAGAAACGTTCAGGCGGTTCGGACAACGGCGAGCTCACGGAGGGCGAGCAGGAGTCCCTGCCTAACGACCAAACCCTACCCCCACCCCCTCCGCCCATCGACAACGACCGTCACAACGATGATGACAATGACGATGACGAGCCACCGCCTCAACCATCAACGAGTGTCGCTGCGCCAGCCACTAGTCACAAAAAGAACGGCTGGCGAGCGTCTAGGACGAAGGAGACGTCGCCGGAGTCGTACGACTCGAGCGACTTCGCCACGGCCATACCTCGCATCCAGATCAG
Organism: Torymus flavipes; assembly: GCA_030522905.1. Classification (NCBI taxonomy): domain Eukaryota; kingdom Metazoa; phylum Arthropoda; class Insecta; order Hymenoptera; family Torymidae; genus Torymus; species Torymus flavipes. The sequence goes on along the minus strand of JAPYZO010000052.1, from coordinate 37,413 downwards.
CGTGGAGGAGCCAAACGACGGGGACAAGCAGCTCAGCTCTGTGTCTTCGGATCCTACCCATCTGCGCCGGGCGAGTAAGAGTGGCGATGAAGATCATTCGCAGTGATTTTTTTTTTTAAACGAATTTGTAAGTGACTGTCGAGGTTTTTATTTCGTTAGAAAATATAAGTATCGAACCTTATATAAGTATATATAATTATATTGTTCAGTTTGCAGTTTGAATAGTGTATGTTAAGTCTATAAAAAAGTTATAGCAAGTATTATTATTCAATTTCAAAGTTTAGACGAAGTTATAATTCTTATTTGTAATAAAAAAAGTATGTATTTTAGAAAGTATTAGTTATTTTTGGATTAAGGAATTGGAAGAAGGAATGATTAATTATTATTCATTGAGTAAATTAAATTTCAGAGATATTTGATGAAAATATTTCATTTTTTTAAAGTAGCATGTATATAAAATTTAGTAAGGAGTATGCGAATAGATCTTTAGCAAAAAACAATTTAATAAAGTGAACAATATGTAAAAATATCTTACTAACTATATACTAATTAGATTTTCAGAAACTACTAGTATCTTAAATATTTAATTTAGCAAGGTTTGGAAATTACCGCATACATTCTCATATAAAGAATACAATTAAATAGTACATTTCCGCACTGAGTGTGGAAAGAATTGGCTTTGCGAACTGCTCCTTGGAAATGCGGAAAATATGTAAATCGGCTGACGCAAAAAAGGGATCTTAAATGTATGAAATTTTCGTATATAAGATATAGCACTCATTTTGCATGAGCCGATTCATATGCTTTCCACGCGCAAAAGTTGCATGGAAAGTCGAGTTTTGCACACTCAGTTAAAAAAACAATCTTTGTCTTATAATGTTTTTTATAAGTTTTGTTACTCTACGAAAAAATTAATAACCTAATGTATGTCGTAAAAACAATAGTTTTCCTATCAAGTAAATAAAATGTCTAAAAAAATATTGTAGTCTCAGAAAAAATATATTTACATGATGAAAAACTTAATTAAATAAAATAAAATAGTAATTTATAGGAGGAAAGTTATATAATTGTATGCATAATAAATGAATTTACTACACCTTACTTTTTTTTAAGAAAACTTGTTATTCACACTTGTCTTCTCAATACGATTACGTATATACATGATTCAAGAATTTGACACTTGAAAAAATTCATTAAAAACATCCTAAATTGCCACAAACAACGTATATAAATTTTCAATATATATATACGTATTAAGTCACGTGTAAATATAGTATAATAAAATCTATAATATATTGTCTCTTACGATCTAGTTTAATTATTTCGTCCTAGATTATTTGCACCAATGATTTAAAAGACGGTTACATACCCGTACTTGACAGTCGTTTTTTTTTTTTTTGGATTATTATCAGAAAACAGGAAATAATTTTTGTTTGGTCCACCATAAATATACGCATTATCTGGACTTCGAGTAAAGTGTAACACAACAAATACAACTATCTATTCGCATTACAGTAAACAATTATATTTCACATAGCTCTATAATATATCAATCCAACAACAATTTCCGACAAATTCTAATCGTAACGAATTGCAATAAACTTCTATCAGACTTTCATTAATTTTGGTAAATTTCTCTTAACACATGATTACGCAATTTCATTCAACATCAACGAGAATCAACCTATTTTCTGATAACCCTCCGCGCGTAGAAAATGCATTCAAACCGGAGCGATAGACCCTTCCATTTGTACCTTCGTTGCGCTCGCTGCCGCCACCGCCGCGTTCCCGTTAGTCACGGCAGCGGCGGTGGTTAAATCTCAGGAAGACTGTATCTCCTCAATGCTTAGGTGGGCGATGAAACGAAGTCTCATCTGGAGGGCTGGTCTCAATCTTCGGATCACGGTGTCGCATTCAGTCTTGGTAGCGTCGCCGACGAACATGTATTTAATATGGTAACTACAGGTGTGATTAAGAAATATATGTTATGTCGAATTATTTTTGTTCTTAAAAATAATTTAAATATTTAAAAACGAATGGTTGTTGACGAAAAATGAATTTCCGAAAAGGAAATCATTCCAAGTCATTTTTTAAAAAAGGATACAATAAGTCACTAATTGGGTCCATGTGTTTAAGATGAGTCTGGGAACGACTGACTTGCTCCAACATCTCGTACAGACTTATTGTTAGGTCAGAAATACATCGAGGCCTCTCAACACTAAAACGAGTTAAAGTTGGTCCGATTAAGTGGCAGGCAAAGATTAACTGTTCTTCATTAGTTACAACAGGTTGTATTTTTTCTCTGAGAAACCTAAAATTAAAAAATATATAATAGATTAGTATAATTGAAAATTATTTTTAATAAGTTGGGTAAAGATATTTTTTTAATTTTATTGACTGACTGAGACATTGTAATGATTTGACCGACACCAGCGTGATGCCATACTGAATGAGCCAACGCTAACATGTAGCTGTACTTATTTTCGAGAAAACTGTTGTGTGTTAAATTAAAATTGAATAACTGGAACGGAGACAAATTATCGTATTGCCAACTAGTCAATCCGGGACTCGTAATTGTTTCCACTAAACGATCGTGTAAGGTCGACCAGTAACATTCTGGTAATGCAGTCATGATGATTCCAATACAGTTGATCCAAAGATGAATTTCATCTGACGGAATAATAGTATACCTAAAGAAAATAAAGAAATATAATTAATAAAAAATTGTTTTTTTGTTTTCTTATAACATTTATATAATTAACTAAATAATATATCGATTCTTACCCTTTAGCTACAACATCAAGTAAATTGTTTGCAACTACATTTGGTGCGACTGGAAGAGCCATAAGTTCGACGCACGTAACGTACAGCGTATGAGCAGTGGGATTAGGGAACTCATTGAACCTCCAATCAATGGACGGAAATTGTACTCGTCCAGATATAGCTAAAAATTAAATTTTAAAATTAAAATACAAGATATTTTAATAAAACAATAAATTCAAATAATGAAGCATATTTACTTTCTACTAGTCTTTGTACTAGACGAACATAATACTCTAATTCAGGTTGCCAGTATACATCATCATTAGGACGTGCCATGTATCTTTGGTATGCTTCAGACAAAGCCCATCCCGGTGCTCTGATTTCTCTTAATGAACCTAATATTGCAGTTACGAGGCGCCTTTTCAATGGCTGTTTATCTCGCAATTTTCTTTCGTAATAATGTAGAGTATTATATAAATATGTGACCGGTCGATCTGAAATTAAATTAAATTTATATTAAATTATTTTAAATCGTTATTTCAGTTTTATAAATAATATCAGTTATATAATTACCATGGAATCTATATAAACATCCCAAATGTTCCAAAAGAACTTCTAAACTTTTTGTTACTTGAGGTATCTCCAAGTAACGATGTAATACTATGTCGAAAACGGGTAAAAATCGCAAACACACGTTTCCGAAGTAAGCTGGGAAACTCTGATACTGATTCGGACTGCCAGACGATTGCTCCATCATTCCTTCTGGAGCAAATTTCTCCGGGAACTTTCTATGAAAAGCCAAGTGCTTTTCGTGCCAATTGGACTGCTTCCAATGATCTGGAGAATTCTCTTTAACAAATTCTACTACTCTGTTGCGGAATTCCGCTGCCTTCAGTAACAACAATTGAATAATGAAAAAACAAACTTGAGCCTCGTTACCCTCCAAGGTCCTTAAAGCCTATTTCAAAATTTATACAATTAAATATATATTTATAAATTATAAATTGTTTAAGTAAATAACAATGGTATACTTACGAGACACAAGACCAATCTATCAAATGTAACAATATTATACTTCCAAATCATGTCGTTAATAGCGTCAACACTTTTGTTAACATACGATCCATCACAGGCAATACTTGAAACTTCAAAAACAATGTAATCACAGAATTTTCTTAGGTGGGCTGATAAAGCTCTGGCTCCAATTCTCTCTAAAATTCTGCAATGGAAAATTGTTATTAGTTATATGCGAATTCATTTATTTTACTCATAATCACACTGAATTAAACTTACTTGTATACTATTGGATTAATACGATCTGTCTCCAGGATCATTTTCCATAAAAGACAGAGAAACAGTGGTGGAGAGTTAGAGACAGAAAAATGGGCAATTATGTCATTCTCATTAGTCATGGAAGCCCAATTTCTGTATTCTTCTTCAACAGCTTTCTAAAATATGGTTTTGGTAAGTTAAATTTGTATGCTAAGATGTATATAGATTAAAAGTAATTATTTGTTTGAAAATTTGCCCAAAAATAACATACCTTTATTTGTTGTTTCTCCTCTTTTGGAGCGCTATTTTGTTGAAAAAATTCACTCAAAATCGGTGGGAAACAATGAAGTGTATGATCAGCCCATGAATGCGGCGTATTTTGCATAATTGTATTAAGTAAATCTTTACACCAATTACCACTTGCTGTATCTCCACCTGTTCCTATCAAGCAAAAACAGTAAATATACTGAATGCTAATTTAAAATTTTAAAGTAAATATTATCTTTAATTAACAATGTACCTGTAATATGCATAGATCTGGCAAGAGTTAAAACTAATGCTCTATTAAGCTCTTCTGAATCTGCCGAAACAAGTGTCTTTGGTTCAGACAAAAATCTTGATAAATGTGGTTGTACTTCAGCGGAACCAAGACCTGTTATAAGACGTAAGGCAGTACTTTCCACACTGAAACATATTTTAATTTTAATTTATAGCGTATTTGTTTACATTTTTATTGAATATATTTAAATATATAGAAAAATCGAAACTTACCATAGATGCAACTGTGTTTGATTAGTTTGTGGCACAGAAGCAAGACTGTGAAGATGACTCAAAATTTGTACTCTGTAAGTAGGTTGAATATGATGCATTCTATAGCTGAACATATCTAAAAGAGTATAAAGTATCCCCCAAGCATGAGCTTTAAAAACTGTTGGTAATAAATGACCTGAAAAATATCAACAAAAATAACATGAGTGAATAATACATTGGTTGGCTCTTTAATTATGTTCTATTAAGGTATACTCACTTATAAATTTTTTAATTCCAATACTTTCAATTTCAGTATAAACTAATAATCTACTGTAAGTTTCAACAAGAGCTGGTGGCAATGGCAGATTACTTTTTGTTGAAGCACATTTTGAAACATGTGTAACAATACTGTGTATTAAGCTCATTTTTACATGAACTGTCAAGGAATCAAGAATAGACATAGGCAGTGGTGCAGTTGGACCATTTGGCTGAGCTGTGCTATTTTGAAGACCTTGCAAAGGTTGTTGTTGTTGATTCTACGAAAATGAAACAATAAAATGTACTTATGAATATAAAAACAGTTTAATTTTATTTTCATTTTAATTTAAATAAAATAATACCTTTGTAGATCCTTGTATGACATCGACAAGAACACTCATTGGCTTATTGAATACCTCAGTTGTTGTAGAGTATGCATTGCACAACAATGCGATTCTGTAATCTGAACCCATAGACTGGGGTGTATTTTGTGTCATGTGTTGAAAAAACCTAGAAAGTATAATCATCACATTATTAATTGTAATGTATATCTGTAACAAAATTTAAATTATCAAGTATTATTACTTACTCATAATGTATTTTTAAATTATGAGGTATGCATCTATGATAGTTTGTATGCTCATGAATCTTTTTTAAAAGATGTAACCAAATGCATGCTAAAGCCAGTTGATGAGTGCACACGGGTTGTGTAAGGTCTGGAAGTGGCAATGGATCCTTCTCAGGATATAGAAGATCATATAGTTTGAAAATTGGATAAAAGATTTCAATCTGGAGAGGTGTAAACATTAGTACGTAATAGGTTGAAAATTATATTTACTTCTTAACTTCTATATATATTATATATAATATGATAATTACCGATTTCCTCTGAATGCTTCCAGAAATAAACTGCAACAGTACCCACATTAAATGATCTCTAGACTTTTTCCATTCTCTTCCTGTAAGCTGTGCACATAAATTGTATTTTAATATTTTATGAACATAAAAAGACTCACAAAGTTTGTTTTTAATTACCTTATCATGAATTGCTGCTACAAAACTAGGAAAATTTGCAAATTGTGAAAGAATATAGCAGATTAGTTGAGATGAAAGATGTAGCCAAGGCCAATGATTCGCTGTAACTCCATCCGTACTTTCTGTAGGCGCAGGTTCATTTTCTGACTTTTCCATAGTTCTAATAACAAGATTAACTAATTGTTCTTCTAAAGCTGCACATCTTGTATTTTGCTAAAAAAACAACATATTATTTTAACATTACAAATATTTTAATGTTTTTTATAAATTTACAGATAAATAAATATGTACCTTATTTTGTAAACCCAGCATTGAACAAACCATGTCTCTACTGTATGGTTGCTCCAAAACATATCTCAAAAGCTCAGTTTGTGGTTTTGTTAAGTCTGGATCATATGGGAGAAATCCCTTTAATGTGAATTGTAAAGTGTTACGATCTAGTAACCATGGAATTACTAAATGATCACCATATCCTGTATGTTCAACAACTGGTAACATTTTTGTATGTCCAATAATTGAAACCATTTGAACTACATTTCGAAAACTATGTGTAAAGTTTGATATCAATTTTGATAGCTAAAAAGTATTATAATAATATATTATTTTGAACTTTATTTTTAGAAGCAATTATATCGGAAACATGTGTGCTTACCCAATGTGGCCAATTTTTATTTTCAGAACTTTTTTGAAGCTCGTTGATAATCAGATAACTAGGTACCAAACAGGCATTTCTATCAAAAATGTATTCAACAAGATTTTCTAAAGCTTTCATTTGAGGTTGAACTGATGCATCCAATCTTGTAGGCAATGAATGAGCTTTTTCTTTACAGGCCTAAAAGTAAACTTAGCTGTTAAGACTAATTATAATAAAACGATTATAAAAATAAAATAAAATCATACCTTCATAATTTCTCGAACTCCCTTATAATCTACTCCACCAATTATATGACGAATTAATGTAAAGCATTTCACCCAAAATTCTTCATTTTGATATTGCAACTTTTCACAGTTAAGAATGCATTCACATACTAATCTATAAATAAAATATAAATTTAGGCAATTAAGAAAAAAAGTTTTTGTGATGTTTTTAACTTACTTTGCAGGTAAAACATTATTGAAAACTAAATTTTCTACTAATTGAAGTATGAGATGCATCCTCCTGAAATTTGTAATCTCTGCAGCTGTGAAAAGAAGCTTGCGAATGGCAATCTCTTGCTGCTCTGTGGTTAGTCCTCTCATGGCAGTGCTTAGTTCTGACTGCCATCGTGTTATTTTCTCCTTCTCCTTGTTCGTATTGTGAACAATAATGCAACTAAATGCTTCTTCTATTGGCTCAACCCTCTGCAATTTCCAAATAAAAATTTATTAATCACACACAATTATAATACTGTCATTCTTACTATAATAATGGAAGGTATACTCACCAAAATATCATTGAGAATACTGACGATTTGCGATTCGTTACCCATCTCTCGCTTTATTTATAGTGCTTGCCGCACGGATTTTTCTACAATAATTCACAATAAACAACTAAACTCTTCCCGATTTCGTGATTCTCGTCATCCTCTAACCTCGCCGATGCTCACCACAGCCTCCTCATCTCACTTCACCGAAAACCAAAACATCCACCATTCATAATCGCCACCCCCCTTTTACAGGTATGACATACACTTGTCACTCGTGCAAGTAGAATCCAGAGATCTACATACACACCTTATAGGTTATATATACTGTACATAGTGCTACACAATATGCTGTAGGTAAACTCTGCCACTCCGGTCGCACGCACGCTACCGGGAAGCCAACGCACCAGTAAACAGACGGCAATACCTATATATACTCCGACTACGACGGCATAATATTGACACAGTGAGAGCGAGCGGCGTGATCTTACACACTAAAACTACACCCCCGCACGATAGTCGATAATCGATCACTTTTTACGCCAGTCTAAATTCGGTATAAACTAATGTCCTATTGCAGCTACGGGAAGCTTTTCCGGCTTCCGATATGCGCGGTCTGGAGCAAGATTGCGTGCCGTGGCTGCATGTGCAGTGCAGGCACATCAGCGTGCGGCCGCGGGGGTGGGGAAAAGCGTCGTCTGTAGTTGCGCTCGTCATCCAGCAGGTGACGTCAGGACGGGGATAATTAGGCAGGGTTGAGATGAGTTGGGAAAGGAAAGTTTCTATAGATAGGTACTGTAAATACAAATTTCGGAGCTGCTCCAAAATGCAAAACGGAGCCAGTAGGACTCCAAAATATTTTTTATCAAAACTAATGTTATACATATATGATCAATTTGTGTAGGGGAAAGAATATAAAATTAAAAACTTAGTATTTGAAAGTTTACCATTGATATATTATCAATTACGGCGGATATTATCAAACACATTTTTAAATAAAATGCTCGCTTTCGGTTTCAAAAAAGTAGTTGGTAAGTTATATTCAACCTACTGTACTTAAATACAAATTATTGTTCATAAAATGTGAAAACGCTAAAATAATTCTAGTATAGATACAATTAATTTGCAGAAAGCAATCAATACTCAATAAGCGTAAAAACCCCAATTGTAGATAGATTACATTTTTTTAAATCGTCCACTCATTCCACAATCAAGCAGTCATAACTAATTATCAAAACAACCTCATCTAATCCAACATGTAACCGGCACTTTTTCTCACAGCTAGCTCCTTATACCGCATGCAGCTAATCTTTGCTCCCACCCTCCTGAATACATAAATAAACACGTGACAATGACAGACCGCGCGTGGCGTGCGAAAAACAGCTGAGCGCGCACTCATTACCGGGCAACCGGGCCTGTCTGGTCTGGCGTGGCGTATTCTATCATTCCTATCCCTTCTCTTCTCTTTAGTACTTACCCGGAAATTCCCTCTCGAATAATCGAAAATCGAAGGGGTTGTATGTGGATACACATACACGCATAGCTGCAGAGAGTGGGAGAAGATCTGAAGAGGACAGCAGTCGCAATTTTGCGGTAATCCAGGGCGGGTCGAGTGCAGTAGCAGCTCTTGAATTATTGATATTTCTTGCGTCGAGGTGTAAGAAGACTGACAGACATGAGCGAGCTTCATTTGGGACCCGGTAAGTGTCGTAGAGCTTACGATTTTTAAGGAATTGCGAATTGGGTTGTAAGGATGCATTAGAGAATTGATTTGTATTAACAGGAAGATATTTTAATTTAAAAAGATAGAGAAACAGATTGTTAGAATAGGTTATGCATTGAAATTTTGAGTGAAAAAACAGGTGTGTTTTGTTTCATAAATTCATTTGATTTATTAGATTAATAAATGGATTATATCTACTTTTATTTTTAATTTTAAAGTATATCTCCTGAAATGTATTATTATGTAGGTAGGTACCTGTTTGTTTCAATTCTTTAATTTATTAACTTTTATAAAAAATTATTTTGGATGATTTTATTTCAGGTTCAACTGAGCCACCAAGAAAAGAAGGTCAAGCTCGTTTGTATAGTATGAAATACTGCCCATTTGCCCATAGAGTCCGCTTGGCACTGTCATTTAAAAAGGTCCCTCATGATGTTGTTAATATTAACTTAAAAAATAAGCCAGCATGGTACCTACAGGTAAGCTTTTAAAACAATAAGTAATACTTGAAAACATTTTACAATTTCAAGCTTTAACCACCATATATTATTTATGTATCACATCTTACAGATATTTTATATTTTACAGATTCATCCAGAAGGTAAAGTGCCTGCCTTTGTAGACAAGGATGGAAATGTAGTAACCGATTCAACGACTATTGTCAATTATTTGGAAGAAAAATATCCTGAACCACCTTTGTACAATAAGTCTACAATCACTAGAGACTTACAATTACTTGATAAGTATGACAAGGTAATAAATGTTTTTATTTTTGGTGTTTGAATTACTTCGGCTAATTTCTCAAGTATTACACTAAAAATTTTGTCATTTACTTACCTGTTTTATAGATGATTATATAGCTTTTTAATGTCATTTTAGATTGTAAAAGTATTTTCTAACTGTATTCATAAGAAAGATAATAGGCCCCTTCAAGAAGCTGTTGATGAAATATGTGAATATCTTATGGAATTTGAAGAAGAGTTGAAGAATCGGGGCACACCTTTTTTTACAGGTAAGAATGACGTTGAAAAATTAAAAAATTCTCAAAAAATCATTTTAAAAACATTAAAAATCTATTTAAATTATAGGAGATAAACCTGGAATGCTTGATATTCTAATGTGGCCTTTTGTTGAAAGAGCAAAAGCACTTCCATTAATTTCTAAAGAAACATTGGATTTTGATAAGGAAAAGTTTTCATCTATTGTAAGTAAAAAAGATAGGAATTTAAGATATTTATATTTAGTATAGCATTTGTGTAATACTGATAAGCCATTAATTTTGTAGGTGCAATGGATTTCTGCCATGAAAAATCAATCTTTTGTAAAAGAAAATGCTGGTTCATATGAAACATTTGCAAAAGTAGTTGAGGCTTCCAATGCAGGAACAGTTGACTATGACAATATTTAAATTAGAGATTCCATACATATTTAGGCTTGTAATGTTAAAACATTGCCCTATAATGTGATATAATTTAATTTTGTAATTTTTGTATGCCAAATGTACTTCATGCTTTTAAATACAACTTAACAAGTTTAGGATGTGTTGCGAATTCCAATATGATAAACACTTCAAAAGAAAGAAACTTCTATCAACAAGAGTCTTGAGGTTCTAAAATATTCTACTTCAATATGATATTGAGCACTATTTAAGTTTATGCAATAATGTTAAATTAAATTATTTTGTTGTTATATGATTTAATTAAAACTGTTGTTCAATAAAAACTGATTATTTAATTAATTTATAATTTGAAATGTGCAAATGGCTGAAGTTAATAGTATTAAAATGGAAATCAAAATTTTGTTAAAAAAATGTTGACTCAAACATGAACAATAACATGACAATAATAGTGAGTAATATCAGAAAACTTATGAGCTTTACTTAATATGTAACTTGCGCCTCTGTCTAAAAGACAATAAAGTATTTAATCATTTCTCTAGGAGCTTATAAATAAAAATCAATGCAAGCAGTGTTTAATAAATATTGAATGCATTCTATCTATGAAACTAACTCTGGGATCAAAATATTAATCAACATTATCATGAGCTTTTTTAAAAACTTGTTATTCACATGTTTCTTCTCGTTACAATTACATATTTACATATTCAAGAACATAATTATACTTGAAGAATTTTTAAATATAATGTCTGATGACATATAAATAGTAATAAAAGTTATCTACTTGTCGCTTGATCATAAATGTCTTTTTTAGTTTCCTCCCACCAAAGATCTCGTAGCATTCTATACACAGTCAAATCATAAAAAGCAAAGTACTAGTTTAAGTTTGTACTTTTGTTGTGATTGTTGAAGTACTTGCACCAACATTCATGTTGGCTGTACCTCAGGAAGACTGGATTTCTTCAATGTTCAGGTGAGCAATAAACCGAAGTCTCATTTGCAAAGCTGGCCTCAGTCTTCGAATGATAGCATCAACTTCATTTTTCATGGAATTTCCAACAAACATATATTTTATGTGATACCTAATTGGCAATATTAAGGATTTTATATATCGTTTTGAAAATGTTTTAGTATTTTTATTGTCACAAATAATTATTTGTAGTTATATATCTTTTGAAAAATTTTAATTCTATAGATTTGAAAGAATAAACAAATAATTATTCGTAGTTATATTTTTTGAGGAATTTCAATTCTGAAAATTTGAAAGAATAATTAAAAAAATATATATTTCTAAAAAGATAAATTAAAATAAGAATATAAATTATTAAATAATGAAAAAGGATACATCAAATCACATACTGGGTCCATTTGCTTAAGATGGGTTTGTGCATGATTAACTTGTTCAAGCATTTCATATAAAATCACAGTAAGTTCAGAAATACATCTTGGCCTTTCAACATTAAAACGATTTAATGTTGGACCAATTAAATGACAAACAAATATTAATTGTTCTTCAGTATTTATAACAGGTTGCAATTTTTCTTTGACAAACCTACAAAAATTATCAATTATAACTAAAAAAAAAAAAAAATTAAATTCATTTAATATAGATTGTGAGAATAACTTACGGAACCATATTTGCTATTTGACCTACACCAGCATGGTGCCAAATAGAATGAGCCAAAGCTAACATGTAGCTGTATTTGTTTTCAAAGAAACTATTATGTGTCAAATTAAAATTAAAAAGTTGGAATGGAGATAAATTGTCATATTGCCAATTACTCAATCCAGGACTTGTCACTGTTTGAACTAATCGCTCATGTAATGTTGACCAATAACATTCTGGCAATGCTGCCATTATTATTCCAATACAATTTATCCATGCATGAATTTCGTCTGATGGAATTACAGTGTACCTGAAATAGCGTTTTTATAAAGATTTCATCTATTTATTCAAGTAAAAATAAAAGATATTCTTCACATACCCTTTAGCTACAACGTCTAATAAATTGTTTGCAACGGTATTGGGAGTTACAGGAAGCGCCATAAGCTCAACACAAGTAACATATAATGTGTGAGCAGCTGGGTTTGGAAATTCGTTAAACCTCCAGTCTGTAGGAGGGAATTGTGCGGTTCCAGATATTGCTACAACAAAGATAAAAGAATTTTTTTTTGTAAAGTAATTTAACACAATGACATGAAATTTTGACAATATTTTTACTCTGAATTGATACTTACTTTCAACTAATCTCTGAACTAATCGTACATAATAATCAAGTTCAGGTTGCCATTGTAGATCATCCACTGATCGCGTTATATATCTTTGGTAAGCTTCAGACAAAGCCCATCCAGGTGTTTTAGTTTCTTTTAATGATCCTAATATAGCGGTAACAAGGCGGCGCTTTAATACAAGCTTATCTCTAAGTTGGGATTCATAGTAGTGAAGTGTATTATATAAGTAAGTAACAGGTCGATCTAGAAAAAAAAAATGAGAAATATGATAAAATCTGATATATATATATATCAAAAAAGACTTTATCAAAATTAAGACTTTACCATGAAACCTGTAAAGGCACCCTAGATGTTCCAAAAGAACTTCAAGGCTTTTGGTAACTTGTGGTACTTCAAGATACCTGTGCATAACTATATCGAAGACGGGTAGGAACCTTAAACAAACGTTTCCAAAGTAAGCAGGAAAACTCTGATATTGATTAGGGCTGCCAGACGATTGCTCCATTATTCCTTCAGGAGCAAACTTTTCTGGAAATTTCCTGTGGAAAGCCAAATGCTTTTCATGCCAATTCGATTGTTTCCAATGATCAGGTGAATTCTCCTTTACAAACTCCTGCACTCTATTGCGGAATTCGGCAGCTTTCAACAATAATAATTGGATGATGAAAAAGCAGACTTGTGCTTCATTACCTTCTAAAGTTCTTAATGCCTAAATTATAAAACAATATTTTAAAATAATATTTAGAAAAACATGGGATCTGAGATATTCTTTATTTGCTCGCGTAGTGTATATATGATTTTTTTGCCTTGCGAGGCCGAAAATATAACCTTAGCGATCGGGCGCCGGGAGCAAAAGTGGTACTATCGGCCCGCTAGGGAAAAAAATTATTATATAGTTGCATCAATTTTATACTTACTAAGCATAAGATTAACCTATCAAATGTAACAATATTGTATTTCCATATCATGTCATTAATAGCATCTACGCTTTTGTTCACATATGTTCCATCACAGGCTATATTTGAGACTTCAAAAACAATATAATCACAGAATTTTCTGAGGTGTGCTGATAATGCTCTTGCTCCTATTCTTTCTAATATTCTAGAATCGAAATAAAATCGAATTAAATACGGAAGTTTTTAGTTTATAATAATTTTAATACAAATATTGTATACTCACTTGTATGCTATAGGACTAATACGATCGGTTTCGATAATCATTTTCCATAGTAGACAAAGGAACAATGGAGGAGTACCAGAAACAGAGAAATGAGCAATTATATCATTTTCATTGCTCATGGAAGCCCAATTTCTGTATTCTTCTTCAACAGCTTTCTGTAATTCACAATAATATGTAAAGTGTAATGAAAGAATTCATAAAAATTTATATTACGGTTTTTAAGCGTAAAATATTTAAGAAGAATTATTTAATCCACCTTAAATTTACCTTTATTTGTTGCTTTTCCTCTTTAGGAACACTATTTTGTTGGAAAAATTCACTTAATATTGGGGGAAAGCATTGCAACGTATGATCTGCCCATGAGTGGGGTGTATTTTGCATAATTGTATTAAGCAAATCTTTACACCATGCACCACTTACAGTGTCTGCTCCTGTACCTAAAGAAAAGTAGAATACGTTAAAATATAATTGGAAAATTAATGATTAATAAAAAAAAATTCAAAAAGAGTTGTAAAACATACCTGTAATGTGCATTGACCTAGCAAGTGTTAACACTAATGCTCTATTAAGTTCTTCAGAATCAGCAGAGATGAGAGTTTTTGGTTCTGATAAAAACCTTGAAAGATGTGGTTGAACTTCAGCAGAACCCAATCCAGTGATTAAACGCAAGGCTGTACTTTCCACACTAAATTTAAATATAAATCATTAAGACAATATTTTATGCATTATTAACTATAACATAATAAATAATAAATTTACCAAAGATGTAATTGAGTTTGATTAGTTTGAGGAACAGTTGCAAGATTATGAAGATGGCTTAAAATTTGTACTCTGTAAGTAGGCTGAATATGATGCATTCTATAACTAAACATATCTAAAAGGGTATGAAGTGTACCCCATGCATGTGCTTTAAAGATTGTTGGTAACAATTGATCTAAAAAACATTTTCAAAAATTAAAATCAAATAAAAAGTTGTGAAATAATTTCAAAAAAATATTATTGTACTTACTTATAAAACTTTTAATTCCTAGGATTTCAATCTCTGTATAAACTAGTAACCTACTATATGTCTCTACAAGAGCAGGTGGAAGAGACATACTACTTTTCGAATGAGCTGATTTCATCATATGCTGGACAATTGAATGTATAAGATTCATTTTTGCGTGAACAGTCAAAGAATCAAGAGTTGACATTGATAAAGGTGTAGTTGGATTATTCACAATTGATGTATTGCTTGGTAAATTTTGTAGTGGTTGTTGTGGGCTCTATTCAGAATATACTATAAATTAATAAAAAAAGAAAAAACTTATAGAAAAAAATATAATTCTATAATCATACCCCTTTTTGGATTGAGTCAAAGAGAACTCCCATTGCTCGAGTGAAGTAATCATTTACATTATTTGTAGAATATGCATTACAAAGAAGCACTATTCGATAATCTGAACCCATAGTAAGATTAGGTTGTGTAGCTGCATGTTGAAGAAACTCATGATGAATTTTTAAATTATGAGGTATAGGTCTATGGCAATTCGAATGTTCTGATTGAGCTTTCCTAAGAAGATGAAACCAAATGCAAATCAAAGCCATTTCATGGGTACACTTTAAATGTGTAAGATCTGGTAAAGGTAATGGCTCTTTTTCTGGATACAGAAGGTCATACAGTTTAAATATTGGTAAGAACGTTGATAACTATTAAAATAAAATAATAAATATTCAATATATTACAATTTACTTAGTATTCAATATATTACAATTACAATGACCATACCGGATTTCTTTGAATAGTTCCAGAAACAAATTGTAATAGAACCCACATTAAGTGATCTCTAGCTTTTTTCCATTCTTTTCCCGTGAGCTGTATAGAGTATAATATTACAGATAATTCAAGTTATTATATTATATAAATGATTAAAAAGAATATCTTAAACCTACCCTATCATGAATAGACATAACAAGACTAGGGAAACTAACGAATTGAAAGAGCACATAATGAATTAATTGTGATGAAAGGTGCAGCCATGGCCAGTAATTACTTATCACATTATCTGAACCCTCTGCAGGAGTTGGCTCATTTTCAGACTTCTCCATATTTTTAATCATCAGATCTACTAATTGTTCTTCTAAAGCTACACATCTACTGGCTTGCTAAAATAATTAAACATATTTATTATAGATGTTTTTATAAGAAAGGTTAATTATATTTATAATTTACCTGTTTTTGCAACCTCAACATAGAGCAAACCATATCTCTGCTATAAGGTTGCTCCAAAACGTATCTTAGAAGATTGGTTTGGGGTTTCAATAATTCTGGATCATATGGAAGACTACCCTTTAAGGAAAACTGTAATGTATTACGGTCTAGTAGCCATGGGCTAACTAAGTGGTCGCCATATCCGGTATGTTCGACAACTGGTAACATTCTAGAATGGCCGATGATCGAAATCATCTGAACTACATTACGAAAACCATCTATAAAGTTAGATATCAACTTTGCTAGCTTCTGAAACAAATTTTGTCAGTGTTTTGATATTAAAATTAAAAAAATAATTTATTTTTAAAATATATTAATTAATTACCCAGTGAGGCCAGGTTTTGTTTTCTGAAAATTTTTGAAGTTCATTGATAATTAAATAACTGGGCAATAAACATGCATTTCTATCGAAAATATATTCAATTAAATTTTCTAAAACTTTCATTTGTGGTTGTACAGATGCATCTAGCATTGCGGGTAACGTATGAGCTTTTTCTTTGCATGCCTAAAAGACAAAATAATTAATTTATCTCATAAAATTTTAAAATATCATGTTCTAATGGTTTTTCTACTAACCCTCATAATCTCTCGAACTCCTTTATAATCTACGCCGCCAATTATATGGCGGATCAAGGTAAAACATTCCACCCAAAACTCTTTGTTTTGATATTGTAGCTTCTCACAGTTGAGGATACATTCACACACCATCCTGCAACAGCAATCATGTATAAATAAAACAATATCGACTAAAAAATTAAATTACACGTGACTTAATGTTGGCTCACTTTGATGGCAACACATTATTAGCCACTAAATTTTCAAGCAGCGACACAATGAGCTGCATTCTCCTGTAATTTGTGATCTCAGCGGCAACATTGAGAAACCTTCGAATTACACTCTCCTGCTGCTCAGACGTCAGACCTGCCATTGCGGCAGCCAACTCCTTCTGCCATCCTTTGATTTTTTCCTTTTCATTGCTAGGATTGTGCACTATTATACAGCTGAAAGCCTCCTCTATGGCCTCCACTTTCTGCAACGAAAAGTTCAGACAATCAGTACCAGTCCAGAGCATTAGATAACAGCATCCCGAGTAAAAGCTACAGACAACTCACCAGAATTTCATTGAGAATGCTACTGATTTGCGCCTCATTGCCCATTTTCGCGGCGTTCTTTCGATTTTCGCGCTTCAGTCAGAAAAAAGCGATCTCACATCACAGCAAGCCTTATAACACCGACTTCTTCATCCTCCTAGATTTTGACATCGTCTTCGGAGTAGCAACATGCCTCGCATGCACACATCGAGAAAGAGACACAATATATAAGACACAGCCAGAGAAAAGCGTGCTTATATGAGAGCGCGCGCGCTGCAGTCTCCACACACTTTGTTTTTACGATGTTGTGATGATCATTTTCGGCTCTCGCACACTGTAGCTTGTCTCTCAGCCTCTCTCACGCCGCAGCAGCACAGCGCAATCGCATCGTACGCACACGCGCTACGGCGCAGCACCTTTTTCGCTACAAAGTAGTAGGTATAGGTAGTATATATAGAACTATTGCAGTATATAGAACCGCGCAGCCAGTCGTCGGGAAGGTTAGGTCGGCCGGAGAGCGGCGTTGTGCGACGACGAGGGACGATAACGTGCCGGCGAGATTTTCGCAAATGACCACCTGCCCTGCAGCACTCGGCATCTCATCCTAATTCAGCCGAATTTCCTCAGTATTCCTTCCCATAATCACGTGCTCTGTCGTTCACTCGCCGCGAAAGTCGGTCAGTTGCTGCACGGCGTTGCGTAAACGTTAGTGTCTCTTGCGGCTCCAAACGTTTCCTTTTTCGTGAGAGACTTCTCGTCCCCCCGGGCACTGCAGTATATTCGAGTAGTACGTGCGTGATACCGTAGTGTAGTATATATAGTGAGAGGTGTGAATGATTTTTCGTGGGTGCTGCAGAAAAGTGAGAGGCAGGGACCGACAGATGGCGACGAGGACCCCGCGGGCATTTTTCGACCTCGACAGATAGCCTGGATAAGGTGTATTGTTGTGGACAAGTGATATGGGAGAGAGTGGAGCTCGCCGGGTGTTACGATGCTCGCCGGAGACGAGGCGGTGAAGTCGACGTTGATCAGCGGAGATGTCGAACTCTGCAAGGCTTTTCTGTTCGAGGTATGGTTTTATGTTTTTTTGGGATGCTGAAATAATTATTCGTAAATGTAGCTAATTTGCATAAACGTAACATAAGATTAGAACATTAATTAAATATTGAACACTAACGGTGAAATCCTCGAAGTTATAGTTTTATATGACTATTCTTTTAATTTTAGATTCCAATAAAGGTATTTCACTATCCCTTGATAGTTAAAAGATTACGTATATTGATTTTCAGACAGCAGTTTCCTTCGCGAAAGAGGGCCAGCAAGTGTACTATTTTGCGTCGAAACAGATCGAAGCTTTGCCACCTACATTTCACGATAGTACTGAGCCAACAGCCAATGCCCTAAAACTTATGACGTTTATGTAAGTCAGATTAAAATATTTTTTATTAATATTTTGACAAAATAAAATATTTTCGATGATTTTGATCTTATTGAATGGGATTTCTGATGACATAGTAGGGTACTGAAAAAATCATTGGATTGATTTTACTATCACAAATTTCGTTGAAGTTATAATAATTCCAAATTGATACTAAATAAATAACTTGAAAAAATGCTACAATAAAATGCTAAGGTTTTTGGCAGTTGTTTGTCATCTCTATTATTTAAAGTGTAATTTATTTACTTCGATCACAATAAAAAATTGTTAATTATGATTTTGACTACTAGCAGAGGAGGGGAATATGAGAGGAAATTCACAAAAAAGTTTTACTTCAGGCAGCCTCAAAAAAGATCAAAATGTTTTTTTAAGGCACTTCTGAACTCGGTTTTTCTTCTTTCTCATACCACAAAGTACTTATACGAAAAAATCGTGTACAATGAGATACGCTTTTATGACACATTTTTTTAAAGATTGAAATTTTGGAAGAAAATTATCAAAAGGCCTTCCTCTTTAAACCTCAACCATTTAGCCTAGAAACGTCTAACATAAAGTTTCAAAATAGAAATTGAAACTAGACAGAAAAAAAATCTTTTATTTGTTTTTTTGAAAATTAAAAAATGTGATTCCTACAAAAGTTATAAGATTTAAAAGTTGAACCTTGAAAAGGCATATAAAAATACTCTCATAGCCGATTCTCGCGATTTGAGTATGTATTTTATGCCTTTTCGACATTCAACTTTAAACTCTTACCTATAACTTTTGTAGAAATCACATTTTTTAATTTTCAAAACAGCAAATAAAAGCTCGTTCTTTCTAGTTTCAATTCCTTTTTTGAAAGTTTATGTTAAACTTTTCTAGGCTAAATGGCGGACGTTTAATGAAAAAGGCCTTTTTATCATTTTCTTCCAAAATTTCAATTTTTAAAAAAGCGTGTCACAAAGACGTTTTTAATTGCAAACGATTTTGTTCTTCTTTTGTTGTTCAGAAGGAAGAAAACCCGCACCCGTTAGATGTACCTTAAAAAACATTTGTTACCTGTTTTGAGACCGCAATAGTCGCAAGTCAGTATTATTATACTAAAGATAATCAATAATTAATTATCAAACATTATTTATTACTTTTTATTTAATAAGTTTATAAAAATACACATAATAAATAGTTTAGGTCCTCAAAAAATCTAAAATCAGACGAAAATTTCCAAAGTATTTCGTTTTTTAAAGATCATAATAGTCTTAATAGATTTTTATTTGATTCAAAATAGTGCTGCATCTTCAAATTTTATTCGATCTTATTTTTTTGATCTTATATGGTTCGGAGAACAATTCCTGAAAGATCGAAAGTGCCTAATTCCGAAATGAAATATATGTCATGACTAATTACTAAACTTAAGTTTTCCAAAAAAAGTGCTAACTTTTTAAGTTTACTGTACTTTTCAAAATGTTTAATTATTTAAAACAGAAAATATATTTTATATTTCTGACTTCCGCGATTTATTAGGAATTTTTCTCTGAACAAAATAAGAATCAAATAAAAGTTGAAGAATTTCAAACCTATGATTTTTAAAAGTCGATCGTATTTCTAAAAGTATGTATAATACTTCGAAAATTTTTATCCGATTTTCGGTTTTCAGGGCTTAAACTGATTGTCTGATATACATTGATAAAGCTGTCATGTCGAAAAATATAATTATTAATATTTTAAGTAGTGGACTAACTTTTGAAATGGGTCATAATATAACCAATAATATAACCTAGGTGAAACTTTTTTGTGAACTTTCTGATATAATATGTATTGATAATTTAACTTGAATAATGTATTATTGATCTTTTCCAAAACATATTAAATTAATCAAAAACTGAAAATACAATAAATTAACGCAATATTATTAAATACGAATCCTTTTGTGAGTTATGCATTTTACTTTTTCTGATGATCGTAAATTTATTTATTCGAAGTTTATTATTCCACGAATGTTTCAATTAACAGTAAAAATAATTGTTAGAATACAAGAAAAAACCAATAAAATTGAAGTAACTTTATAACTTCGTTCACAACTGCTGGAAATTACTACAAACCATCTTCCTGAAAATAATCATACACGAAATTGCCTTCTATCATCCACATCACTCTGCTCTGCATACTACACATGACCCGGAACCAAATATTCCATTACCTATATACCTACTGCATCAATTCTAACGTGCGTACGTGACGACGACGAGGACGCGATAGTAGTTCCCATAGCGAGCGCCGTCGGAGCGTAGATCCGAAATTCGCTCCCGCTGATTTATCGCGCATTTCCTATTACGCAGGAGTGGGTGGGTGAATGCGATGGCGGTGCAGACCTTTTTTTCCACGGCGACGATGTGGACAAAGAAGGCGAATACTGGGGTTGCGGATGAATCGCGTACGACGGGTATACATCACGGGAGGTAGTTATTTCAGGTAGGAGGAAAATAATCTGGGAAATCGCCCGGCGGAAGTCGCCGGTTAGGAGTTGGTAATTTGATTTGTGCAGATGGTGGGGTATTAAGTGGAGGATTGGGAGAGTTGATTAATTTGTGATGTGATGGTAGTATTATTTTGGTTGAGTTTTTGACTTTAGAATGAGTGATGGATAAATATTGATCAAGTTGTTTATTGAACGAATAATAAATATTGCTGAGATCTTGACGATTTATCAGTGCTTTCTAAATGTAACTCACTATTGTAAATCACTATTTCATAGTAAAAAATGCTCTACTACCGAAATGGTGTAATTTCACTATTTTAGAAAGTTGATATATACTACTAAAATTAATACTACGAAAGTTAATATTCTACTAAAATAGTGAAATTTAACTATTTAAAAAAGTTAATATGCATTAAAATAGTGCAAAAGTCAGTATTTTGGCAGTGGAGCAATTTTCACTGTGAAATGGTAACTTTTCACTATTATACATTTAGAGAGTGCAGTATTTGTTAAAGTTTACGCTATTATATATAAAATTGATGTAAATTTATGTTTTTCCATTTCGAGAAAATAAAATAAAAGATCTTTTCTATACTAGATTTTCTTTCTTAATAAATCGTGTTCGATCAAAGTTTGAGCAGAAGCCTTAAACCAAAGATAGTAGCAGGTAGTTAAATTACAATATATGTTTTTAATTATATCCGAAGAAAAAATTGTGCGTAAACTTTATTTCTTTTATAAGAAATTTATTATTTTCTACAGTAGTACTAAAACACACTCGTGATTTAGGATCTTGACTTTTCAAATAGAAATTTTTATGAATTTTGTAGCAAATATTACTTTTTAAATAATAAGTTTTATGATTTTTGTAGCAAATCTTATTTTTGGAAAAAGTAATTTTTACGACTACTGGAAATATCACGCAGTATCAGTAAAATTTACTACAAAAAAAAAAATTACTATTTGAAAAGTAAAACTCACAAATGATGAGTGTGTTCCAGCGCTACCATGAAAAAAAGTAAATTTTATCATAAAAAAAATAAATTGAAGGAATGAAGATGATCTTTTTAACAACAATGTGATTACGATATTCACGAATATTTCCTATTTTTAAAATGTTTTGAAGGTACTGCAGTAAATGTAGATATTTTTATTCTATTCATAAACCAATTTTTTCACGATCCCTATATAGTTAGCCATAACAGTTATAAGCAATAGCTATAGAAAGAAAAAATCTTTTCCAAAGTAGAAAAAAAGTCATCGGCTTCTACGAAGACGCTTACATAAAAGAATCCTTCCAATAAAATATTTACGACAAAACTATACACAAAAAAATACTATAACAATTCGTATCCCACAGATACACTCCAACGTACGAGGACTTCGTGGCGCAGTTGACCAAACTCCACACCTTCCAGCGGCCGCCATCCGTGCTGCTCGTGGACGACCTGGACGTCTTCGCTGACTACCCCCGAATACAGCCTTTCCCTCGTCCCGTGCACGTGGCTCGTTGCTGCGCCGTGATCCTCAATACCGCCATTCTCTGCTCCAAGATATCCTCTCGACCTGTTCAGATCTGCGCCGTCAGCTCCAACGCGGATCACAACGCGGTGTACAGGAGATATTTTGACCACAGATGGCACATCTCGGCGGAGGCGACGGAAGGGGACACTGATGAGGGCAGGAGAGTCTGGATTAGGGAGGACAGGAACACGCGGGTTATGGAGTACTGCAGGCTGGACGACGCTGTGCTCGTCTTGAGGAGAGTGTATGAAAGAAAAGAGGAGCATGAGGAGGAGGAAAGGTCGTAGTTGGCATGGGCGGTGTGGTTTTTGAGATTTTTTTTTGAGTTGTTGATGAAAAATTTGATTATATTAATTTATTTGAATTTGCATATTATTTGAAAAAGTTATGTTTCATACAAAGAATTGAATTTGTAATATTTATTTTTTTTATTAGGAATATTTTTTTGATTGTTTGACTATTACAACTGTTCAAACTGCTCCATCAAATTTCTTATTGATTTACGCGAAATGTTAACGAGTATTATATGTACATAAAATGAATGAAAAATGATTACGACAAAGATATTTTTGTTGAATGAGAAATGAATGTTTACTTGCAAAATACAAATGGGTACATGCGATAGTACTGAAAGATGATTCCAAAGAGTACACTGAAATGAGAAGTACAAAAGTGTAGCTTTCTATCGATGACATATACATCGTATAAAGCGAAAACCACTTTGTTTATTGACAAAGATTAATATATTTATAAATGATTGTACAAAATCAGTAACATATTTACTGCTGCGGCTTGGATATTTATTTATCTGATTTAAAAATTCCAAAATTGACCGTATAATTTTTTGAATCAGTCAAATGAAAATATATTTTTTGACTAATTTTATAGCTACGGTTAAATATAGATCAGAATACAATGTTATATATTTACCTAATTATTAAAACACTTTAGTTATATAGTAGTTAAACTTTACCTGTAAATATATTTTCGTAAAATAAATTTATTTTGTACAAAACCAAAAGCACCATCTTGCATCACTTCGAAACCAACACAACGAGAGGAGAAAGAGAGAAGTGGAGAAAAAAAACTTACGGGAAGTACTTGGACAATCGCTGAGGCATCGCATCATCGTCGAGAGAGGACAACCATTATATACACGATACGGTTAGGGAGAAAATAGATGGGTGGATAGCGACCGCGTACACATATATATAGCTACGAGGACGCTCGTATAATGGAAAGGCATTAAATTGCCGCGCGTTGTAGTGTCTGTGTGCCGTTACTTGAGATTGCCTCGAATTCTTTTTAAAAACCATTATTTATACACATCATTGTCGGGTAGCTCGTTCGCTTGCGCTCTCGTTTGATGCGAAACAAATTCGAAATTACGATTATTCGTGCACGTATGGATATATATGGGTATATATCTGTGCAATTTGTGTATTATATTTACGGAGGATGCTAATGACGAGGATGTCTGAGAAATCACTGCGATGGTACGTCGTGCGTGGTATGAGATTGAAAATAACTTTTATATGATATACGCTTGGAATAAATTGTAGAGCGTTTAGGAATTACAGTGTTCCTGGGAAGTCAACTAAGTATGTGCTTCGGAGTATGCATATATATACATGGGCTGCTGTGAAGCGAGTTGTATTTTTCCGGAAGTGGCAGAAATCACGACAATTAATGTTGATATGTATTGTTGATGGATTGCAAAAAAAATTTAATTAAAGTAAAGGGTTCGGAGAATCCGTTATTTATTCATTAGGAAACGTTTCATTAAAACGGCGGAATGCCTCTAAAAAATACCACGACACAATGTAATAGGATCTTCAATAAATTAGATCGATTTCTATACGACGCTGTTACGGTAATTCTTACGAAACTCGATAGACCCTTTAGATAAATAATGAACTTTACGGTAATTCTTTTGATTGGAAAATTCTTTCCTCGCGAAGTGCATTCATCTCATGCCTTTTATCATTTTGAATTCGTTTCAACACCAGCGTTCAAACTTATATCTGCCTCGCATTTTAAAATGAACCCACAGAAATTAAGACATAACGAACCACTGTTTTAATCCGCCACCCAATTATAGAAAAAAAGAGAGAGTAGAGACATCCACCGCAGCACTCGATATTAAGTTTCTCGATCACTTAATATTCAATCCCGGCCGCCCGTAAACGACAACATCTTCAGCCTCTCCCCCTAAATCCTCTCTTTCTCTCTCCTGAAATCCTCTTACACGCCCGACTACACCGCCTTCCCACACTTACGCCCCCCAAAAAAAACACACGATCCTCTCTCGGGCCTCTCGAAAAAAGGCGACACCGAACAATGATTCTTTTTCCCCCAAAATGCGAGGATCGCCTCGTATATAAACCATATATAGAGGAGAGAAAGAGAATAGACAGCCTCTCAGGAGGGGTCCATTAAAGGTGTATTAGAGAGTAGGGGGCCGGCCGAAATTTACAGCCGCTGCGATTCGTTCCACGCGTGCACGCGCGCCGGATACTTATATATATTCCTCTCGGGAGAGGTGAAACCGAGAGTCGCAGCACACGCAAGCCTATGTCTGATTTAATGTCGCAATGAAGACCGTTTCGCGAACCGACGTCCATCTTACGATTTTAATTCGTATTTCGCAGCTTCTTCTAGATTATATATACATATATATTTATATTTATTTCGTGTTTTGACTTTAGGACCGAGAAATCCCATAGCTCTCGGGTGGGCTTCTCTCCCGATATACTTCTTTCTTCTTCTTCTTCTTTAAGAGAGAGAAGGTCGGCAGAGAGAGAGCGAGAGGGGGAGAGAGAGCGAGAGGGGGAAGATTAACTCTCGTCGGTGGATGGAGATCCCTTTTCCCGGTACTCTGCGCGCTCGCACTCACACTAGCGAGGTGGAGGGACGCACAGACAGAAAAAACGCTCGGGCCAGACTGCTGGTCGCGCGCGTGAGAGTCGAGAAGGCTATATATGCGGCGACGGCGGCGGTGATGTTTTGAAGGAGAAATATAAATGTACGTGTGTGCAGGCAGCTGAGTGGATGGGTATAGTGTTTCACGTATAATAATGGGATGAAAAATACACTCTATAATGTATTTTCTGCGGTTAAAAAAAGTTTCTCGTTTTTGGCGTTGTTTATTAATTGCGTATAAAGGGAGTGTGATTTTTAAGAGGATTGGGCTTCTTTGAATTATTGGCTTATTGTAATTTGAAAAATTTTTAAGGCAGGATTTCAAATTGGATTGTAAGACCAAGTGATTGGTTGCTTATTTAATTAAAAAAATATTTGTCATCGAATTTCAGTGTAAATTTAGAAAAAATCCAGTGTAGTAGTAGTATAGTCTTATATACGTCGAAAACATTATAATATAACTATAGAAGCGTATTCTGTCGAAACCAATATCCAACATCTCCGTTCTCTTTGGCAACAACACAACTCCAATCCCGTATTGACCACCCCGCGCGTAAACCGCATCTAAAAAAAATCTTTCCAAATTCTTCCCAACGCCTATTTACTATATATACGTTATTCACCTCGGTCCCAGTCTCTC
Organism: Torymus flavipes; assembly: GCA_030522905.1. NCBI lineage: Eukaryota > Metazoa > Arthropoda > Insecta > Hymenoptera > Torymidae > Torymus > Torymus flavipes. The sequence continues at coordinate 11,081 of JAPYZO010000052.1, read as the reverse complement.
TCTCTCTCTCTCTCTCTCTCTCTCACTCTCTGCGCGTTCTCCGAGAACTCGAAACAAAGTTTTCAAAGCGAAGGGCCTCCTCTCCATGATATATATATCTATATATACGTACATCCCGCCTCTCTGTCTTTCATATACTATACATACACGCTCACTCCCCTCACTGCGTTCGCGTGTAGGTGTCGGCACACGTGCAAGATTACAACTCGACTTCTCGGCGTCCCATTGTCTGCTATATATGCTGGGAGAGTAAGAGCGAGAGAGAGCCCCCGCGGAGGAGGAGGAGGAGAGCGGACTAACCAGGTCATTCCACTGCATCCTTGTGACCCTCGAGCGGTCGAGCCAGACTGCCTGGCCTCTCTGCCACCGCCGACGACGACTCTCCCCCCGTCGCGCGCGCGAGCTCGTCTTCTTCTCTCCCTCTATCTTCGCTCTTTTCTCTTCTCTCGTGCAGCCAGCCTCGAGTGCGGTTCTCCAGAGAGACTCGCTTGTTGTTATTCTTTTTTCGTTCGGAGGGATGGGTGGTTTTTTCGCTTTTTCTTCTTTGGAGAGAGAGAGAAGGGAAAAGTTGTGGGTGAGGGAGAGAGGTGCAGTTGCGCGAGTAATGAGGAATGAAGGAGCGGTTGATTTAAGTAGTGGCGAATGGGTAATGCGCGTAGGGATATATATACATATATGTGGGTGGGGTAATTTACGGCCGGACTCTTATTTTTAGTGCGTATATACTACTGAATTGGATGCTGAGGGTGGTGTTACGGGGTATATATTTTTAAGAGAGGTTTATTGCGAAGATATAAATAGTCTGCGAGAGCTCTTTGCTTTGTAAGGTTGAAAGGGGAGTTGTTGGGGTTATTCGTTAGGTTTTTTGACTATATAGTACAAAGGGCATTTTGAATAGATATGATTCTGAATTAGGTATAAAAAATTTGAAATTTATTATGGTTACAAGTGACCCACAAGATATACAGATTTAATCTGATTACCTTATTTTCATAGTAAAATAATATTTAACCATCATTTTTTTTATAAGATACTGACTTTTTTCTTATTGAAATTCATATATACGGTGTATTGTCTAAATTTGTTTGTACCTCTTATAATGAACTTTTACGGAATAGAAGCACACCGTAACCGACATTTATCTAAAAAATATCGCCTCTCCTACGTCCAAAACTCGCGTGCTTGATCCTTGGTACCGTCCAGCTCGTCCAGCTCCTTCCCTCTTCCCCCACAAAAACCGGCGACCACGCAGAGCAACCAGTATATCCTCTCCTCTCAAACAAGGCTCGCTCGCTCGTTCTCCGCGCAACAACCCGTTGCCTCGCGGGTATCCCCCATGCACACGCTCCATCTTCGTCTTTCTCTCTCCCTCCCCATATACACTCACACATACGCACACAACGCGCACACAGACAGGGAAAACGCTCGGGCGAGACTGCTCGTCGGCACACCTGTTCTCAGGTATGCGCGCGCGGTCGCGGTCCACGCAGAGAAGAAATCCCCGCGCGAGAGAGCTGCACGTGTGCTGCGGCATTGTGCAGGACGAAAGAGAGTGCATGGGTAATTATAAAAACGGATTTTTTTCTCTTTAAGAAAGAGAGAGCTTTGTCGGTATGACGCTCGGGGATATTGGCTTTGAGCGAAAAATTATGCACGGGGTGAAGCTGCTGCTGCTGCTGCGGTGGTGTTACGAGGATTGAGGTTTTGTTTAATAAGGCGCGCAAGTGGGATGTAGAGAGAAATTTTTCTATTGTATATAGTTTTATGGTGGTAATGAAAATGTGTATAGGATTTTGCAAAAGTAATCGTTATAGCTTAAAAGCGTGATCAATTGTGATAAGGGCATATAATAAAACGCTTGGGTACACGATGTAAGGAAAACTTAATAAATGTATATTTATTCAAACTATATGTATATAAAATTCCGCGCATATACTTGTTATCGTAATAAGGCGGGCATAAATATTGATCAATATAACGATATAATAAAACTTTTTTGTATACGCGAGATTTGATATTTCCTCACGACAACATGAGTGTGCATATATGTACGTGAAAATATTTTTATATATAGAGAAAAAAAAACACGGTACTATCTGTTTTTATTGGGAACTTTCACTCAGCAAACAGCTTAGCTGAGATAACTAATTGTATATGCGTTAAAGTAATATAGTAGAAAAACGAGTTGAGTGAGTTTGCCGCGGACTTGCAATTTTTATCGGCAGCTGAATTATTCTCTCGCATTATCAATTTCTTTCGAGTGACAGTAAATTGTCATTACGATAGATATTTTTTTTTCTGTTTTTTGTATACGGAAAAATAATCAGAGGTTTGATAAGGAAGGGATAAAAGGACGTTGAGTATACTACATAACAAAGTGATTTCGACAAAGTGTCTTTTACTCTTATCGTGTTGACAATAAACGTCCTTATAGTGGCTTGAATATGTAGTTATTAAGTTATATTTCCTTTTCAAGTTTTTATATAGTTTATACAATCGTCAATTATAACCAGTAATTTATGTATTTAAAGAAGAAGGAATTCGATTACTGAAATGAATAATAGAAGCAAAAGCAGTTACACGCAAATCCAAATAAAACTATATTGTAGAGATATATATGCCATAGGTTGCGATTTTATGACAGTGGAAAAACGTGTTCATCATATCATTAATGAATATTTAAAAGTGTTGTCCCGAGATACCGCACACCTTGTATATTATGGAACAAAATTTTTCCTCAACCGTCACGATTTCATGATTTTCCACATATCTATCAAAACACGATACCTACTTCTACGCATTGAATTCAACAAAACCTACCTTACATTTATTTTAAACCTTTGACGTCACGCTACTCTCCCAAACATCGACCGCCGTGCGATAATCTCCTCGAACCCTCTTCCAGACTACAACCTTCTCTCTCGCCGAAAAATAAATGTCTCTATATCGCTATTACAGAATCGCGGGCTCGCACACGATGCTGCTGTTGTGCTCTCTCTCTCTCTATCTCTCTCTGCAGCACCGAAACTCGTTTGCCGCACGTGTTCGCGCCTCTAGCAAGGGCTCGCGAGGGCATAAATCAAGGGGATCCGATTGAAACTTAACGAGTGCGCGCAGCACAGGTGTGTGCGCACGTGCAGTGGAAATGAAGTTCCACGGATGGAGAACGGTTTTCACGGTTTTAACGAATTGCTTTGTGCCGCTGCTCGTTGCCGCTTTGAGCATGTGAATTGTGGTTATAGGCTTTCTGGTTGGGTTTGTGAAATATACTTTTAAGTTTGAAAGTTGTTTTTTCATGAGGTTTTGGAAATAAACTGTAGAGTGAAAAGTTTCGTCAGTTGGACTGTAAAGATGTATTTTGCTTGTTTTGCCGTATAGGAAGACTTTTAGAGGAGACATTACTCTTGTCTAATATTTGCACAGAACCATGCAGGGGTATATTTGATTGTACAAATTGATTAAACGAATTCTGTAAAAAAATGTTATACCTATATTTCGAAAATTTAATCTTTTTAAGGAAATCCTTAGTTAACTTGATCCATAATACCATTAAAAAAATCACTTAATAAATAAATAAAAAGTTTAGACCCATCATCTAGAAATATCATCCGAACTTCTCGAAATACCGATTAAACTCAAACCTCAAATAAATCACAACGCGCTGCCGCAATTTAATAACGCGATAAATAATCCATAGCAATAATGTCACAAATGCAATACGCGCGCGATTCGAGCTAACCCCATCAGATTACGAGAGCACTGCGAATTTTAAATCTCGCCGCGGTCTGGTTACGGAGGCAAGGGTTCTCCGACCTTGAAACTTTGGTATACCGGTACTGCGAATATATACGCGTGTCCTTGAATCTTAAATACCGCAGGGCTCGCGTGCGCACGCGCGCGGAGGGAGTAGTCGCCGGTCGTTGAAATTCGCCGCGCTCTCGAAATTCGGCGGCAAGGCTTTTTAGATTTTAAATATACTTATATACTGCAGATTTTTTTTACACTTTTTCTTGCGTAATTGAAGGCACTAATAGTGCGTATCTATTCTCTCTAAATTTAAATCAGTGAAATTCACTGAAAACCAGTTATAAGTATATACCAAATCAACTAAAATTTCAGTTGATTTTTAGCATTGACTGAACGTTTCAGTTTATTTGGTATATACTTATAACTGATTTTCAGTGAACTTCACTGATTCAAATTTAGAATGTTAAGATGATATTTTTATTTTTGAGGGGATTCGGTGTTTCGGGACGATAAAATAAATGCAGCGAAGTCGCACGCTATGGCAAATGCTCGACGCTCGATGCTATAGGGGATTATAACAAAATTATTTAATTTCGCCTCCTTTTTCAATTACGTCGAGAGCTGGAGGTGTTACGCCAATTTAGAAATTATGCTCCGATGGTATCGCAAGGTTAAAACGCTCTGATGGCATAACGCCACTTTATCGAACTATAAAATTAGAGTTTTTGAAAACTTGCATTTGTTAAGATATAATAGTAATAAATAATAATTTAAATGAATTCATTTAAAATCTTGATGATATAAAAAGTTATAATATGATATACTTAAAGTCAAAAGTCCATTTCGCGTCACATTTCATGAACAAATGCGATATTTTATTTAAGAACTAAAACATTCATTTTGAATAATTGTAACAGGTAAATTTTATTAATTATAAAATTAAAAAGTAAAAAACAAACAATTGTCACAAATTTCGAAACTATCTGTACATTTCAATTTATTCTATATTTTTCCATTGGATTGACTGACCGTGATCTCTTAAATATTTTTTTACAATAAGACAAACAAATTTTTTCAGAATCTCTAAATTTCTCTGCCAATAGTCTTCAGGTGGTAAATGCTTTACGTATAAGTAAAGTAAGGATAGTACAACCAGTTTTTTTCCTCCTTAATTAAAGCCTAGCTTTTCTCCGGAGGACAACCGGTAAAAGGTTCGCCATTTTTCATTTGTTTGCACCAAGATTTCATGCATTTATCGTCATTTCCATTTCGACTTTGGAAGCATTCCTCCTCTGCTGCTGCAATCATGAAAGACTTTAATTGAATAATTATAAATTAAGGTATTCTAAGACTCCAAACATACGAAAATGAAATGTGTATGGTTATATAGTATGCATTTTTTATTGAAAGCAGAAAAAAGTGTTGAAATGTACGTACCAGCTACTGATGCACACAATATACAAATAATTAGTGTTGTTAATAATACCGTGTAAATAATGTTCTTAGACGACATAATTGAAAATTAAATTGACGAGTTGTTCCGATTTTTGATCACGGAAAAATTGAAACTCGGCAGGTGATACTCACCTTTATATAAGCTACTTCTTATTACAGTAATAAACTGTTCGATTTAATGAAAATCTGTTGAGTTTGTGCATAACATGTATATATGATTGTACAGGAAATATTGATGGTTGCCTTATCGTACTTTATAAAGGAAATTAAGATTGAGAGTCTTTAAATTATTTATGAGTGCGATTATCGTGCACACACAAAAAACCGCTGCTAACTGAATTAGCAGAATGCTTTCTCAAAGAGTATCTTCCATATTTTTATGATATTTCTTTATCATACATTTAAATTAAAAATCAGTTTAAATTTGAAAAAGTATTATGATTCACGTTTCAATGAAAAATTATAAAATCTTTTAATAAAAATTAGTTAATTTTTCTAATAACATACTTTTTCAAATCCGCATTTTTAAGTCCAAAATAACTCGTGAGTAGTTTTAAAATATACATAATTTACAAGAAAATTAAATGCACTTTAAGAATCCGGTCTCTATTTTGTATATCTTTCGAACAAATAAAAAAAAAATTATTTTTGAAAAAAAAAGAATTCTTGCAAAATTGTTATTTTTTTAAAAGTAAGGCCTTAAAGTCATCTATTTGACTTCAAAATTTTATCAGTCCTAAGTTACGACATACCTAAGGTCCATGCGAAAGTTCAATTAATTCCGTCCATTTGTTCAAGAGTTATGACGGGGACAAAATTTGGTTTCATACATACATACATTATACAATGTAAATACATGAATGTTTGTTTACCTAAACAGTACCGAGTTCGAATCCTGGCTTCGGCGATTGACTGACACCTCTGTGCCGAATTTTTCGAAAATTCGAAATTTTCACGTGTTTATCTCACTGTAGCTCTAGTGGTTCGGAACCCACCTAAAACTGTAGGTCCCCATTACTGTGTGAGGTACGAAAAGATGAACACATTGCATCCAAAAGTACTTACTAGCACAGTAATGCAGAGCTATATAAGACTCATTAAAGAGGACTTCAGATAGATGTAAAATATAAAAAAAAAAAAAAATACATACATACATACATTTTTTTAACCTATTATTCTGACTCAGGAATCTCAAAAACATTGAAATTCATCAAAATCTTTGATTCGAAAATTTCCACCGTTACAAAGTTTTTTCTTTGAGAAAGCAAAAACTGTGTATTTAAAATTTATTATGTGTAAGTATGTAATCTTTGTAATGAACAAACATATGTACAAAAGAGTATTAGCTAACCTGGTGAAAAAAGATAAAACATGCCAAATTAGTTTTTGTTCTTACCATGGGGCGAATTTGTTCAGCAGAAATAGCAATAAATTTTAGAGATATTAAAGGTAAAGTTTTTTAGTCTTATTCTGAAATTCTGTTACCTTGAGAAAACTATAGTATATTGAATTTCGTGTTATTCGATGTAAAAAGATGACATATTTGCTGCAAGCGTTTGGGGCGTTGAAACATTATATTATTATTAAATATTGCATTCTAAATATTCCAGTTTCGTACATTTAATTTTAAACTTGAGTATATTTAAAGAATAATACTTAATAATGATAATTCAAAATTATTGAGGAGGTTAGAGGTCAGGTATCATTATGCTGTATCAATGATTTGTTAATCTCAATATAAATTTTTTAAAGGATATTTCTCACAAAATTTATATTTGGCATTAAATATTGATGTAATAAAATAACGAAATACGTTCAACGTAATAAAATTGTCTTGGCAGTGGTTTTATAAGAGGCAGAATTAATGAACTTTTGATTCCGACAATTGCAGCCAAATATGTGAGCGTTCTCAAAAAGGGGGTAAGTTCGTGAAATCTCGAACTGCTTCCCTGGTAGAAAATAGACCAACTTCGTTGGTCAACATGTTAATCAAATAGAAGCATTTTTACTTAAGATTAACACCGAAATTTAATTAAAACTATTAAAAACCATTACTATATTATAAAGCATCTGCAATATATTAATATTTCTCCATGTATAAATAGTTGTTCTTCGTTGACAATAGCAACATAATCATGGTATGACGTTTTTAATTTAAAAATTGACCAACGGTTAGCCAACCGTTGGTTATAGCATTTTTACCAGGGTTGCTTCTATTTCAAATGACTATTATTGCGCTGTTCATCTTTCGATGAACCATTTCTATTATTCTTATTAATATTAAATCAGTATATATTTCATTAACCTCATCTACATATTTTTATAGTTGTTATAGTACTTACATATATCTTTAAAATTAATTTAAAAATACCAATTTATTACATTCAATTATACGAAATCGTTTTTTATATAACAGCTGTATTAAAGTTCGCCAAAATACCCTTACTCACCAACATTAACAATCTAAATGACTAAATTAAACGTATCCTTGGCCATATATAATCATCAAAAATTTACTGATAAAAAAAAAGTAAAAGCACAATCAACCGTTATACGCCAATTACATACGAACGACCAAATTAAAGAAAAATCTAATTTCTCCTGGTAATATATGACCGGAACTCGTCTGTACAAGCTCCACTCCACTCTGACGAGTTCTTTCATTCACTTCTACAAAAAAGAAAGAAGAGAATTATTTTAGCTACCCGCACATGTAATGCGTATACGTGCTTGTACCCTACATTTGGTGGCAGTGAGTCGTTCATTGTTTCATTCCGCGTCATCACATGACTCGAATTTTGAAGCCTGCTGCTGCTGCTACTGCACGTGAATTTACCACTCTCGACAGCATCAATTAAGTCGCTCAGTATATTACTTTATTTTTTTACTTCTTACATTTTTTTTACTTATTGCTTTAAATAATGAGTAAACCTCTCAAAGTATATTTTAAATAATTTACTAATTTAAAAAAATTTGAATACTGTTGTAAACAGTTTAGGTATATTATTAAAAAGAAAAATTATAAAATATTTAAAAGAACCTGTAACTAGATTAGGTATTCTCAGTTCAAATCCCATAAACTTTTATTACAAGAGATCCTCGACACAACCCAAACTCTTTTTCCTACTACTGCTTCCGAATGACTTGCACCTTCTTTCCTTATCATCCTTCTCGAGCACCGGTTACTCTCTCTCCATGTCCATTTTCGTCCAATTCAAAGCAGAGCACACACAGCTGTACAAATACGAAAAGGGATCTTCGGCGTTATTTTTACACACAACCCGCACGTATGTCTCTCGCGTCGTGCAGTGACTCACGCGCGCGATCAACTCAACCTCTGATAAGCCATTCTTTCCCGCGTATATAATGTTTCCCTTTATGCCAGCCGATGCCTATCGCGCTTGCTGCGTACGAATATATACAAGGTATGCGTGTGTGATGCGCGAATTTACGGTCGAGCGCAAGTTTTTTAGCGTGAAATTTTGCAAATTCAAGAGGGGGATAGTTGTTGAGCGTGGAAAAAGGAAGTGGAATTTCATTGGGTGGGAAAAGAGGGAAATCGTTGTTATATTGTTCCAGTCTTAATGAAGATTTTTTTCAGTTTCTAATTGTGTATCGATATCGGTTGCATTCATTGTTGACGTGTGCTTTCCAGTGATATTTTCTAAAGTTTGTGCAATCACGAATAAAAGTCTCCAAGAGTTCTTTAATGCTATTTTAAGAATCGGAATTATACCTATACCATGATATATTGTATCCGCCAAGCAGAGCCCTATCTTCGCGTTTTCATATTAAAGTGTATTTAAAGTATAATCTGATCTCTCCGACTATATTTCGTGTGGTTTTTATTGATAGTATATAGAAATAAAAATATCAAAATTATATATAAACCTGTTACGGATACGTAACATGTGAAAACAATTAATGCTTTTAAGAGCATCGCCGAGAAGATATTCAAGATAGATAATTTTGGTTTTTGATGTTTTAGTCGAATGATTAAGAAGAGAATGAAATGTTTTAACAAAAATTTGAATCAAATAAATATTTACTACATTACAAAAACTGATAAGTATAGTTTACTCCGTTACATTTTATTAGTGTACAATGTTACAGTTCGGCAATCAACTTTTTGATTAATTTGAAATCTGTACAGTCTGCAACATTGATTTTTCTTTAGTGTGCATGATCTACCCACCTATAAAAGTAATAAGATTTCAAGTGTTTATTTCAGAATGAGAATCAAGAGCGCACATCTAAAGTTGAATTCAATATTTCAGAAAATAATAAGAAAAGAAACTCTAGACCTGCTCATACACACTTTTATCATATCCGAAGAATAACCAATTTTCGAAAGAAGCAATTTTTCATGCCTAATAAAAAGACTGCACTCGCACCACAAATATTCCCAGGCGAATTTCTCTCCCTCATTCTCTCCCAATTACCGCGCATCATGCATCTATTATGCAATCAAATCTCAATCTCTCTCTCACTCTGAAAACCGCCTAGAACGTTCGCTCCTCCTCTCCACTCCGGCAACCACACATGCACGTAAATTTCGCGCATTCTTGCGAAATTGCCACTCGCTCGCTCGCTCGCGCGAACCGCACAACCGGTCCGACTCTTCGAAATCGTCGTCTCGTTCCTTTTCGCCTTAATACTTCTCGCTCTCTCTCCCTCTTTCTCCCTCTCTTTCTTTCTCGAGTGGCAGGCTTCCCTAAAAGCCGCGCGACGAGGGCTGCCCTGGGAGAGGCGAAGGCGGAAGAGGGACGAAAAAGACGAGACAGCTTGGCAGCAGCTAGCAGCATCTTCTTCTTCTTCTCCTCGTCTCTCTCTCTCTCTCTCCTCTCTTTCTCTCGGCCTGCAAATCGCTCTCTGTCTCTCCCCTATACTCCCCCTTCGAGCGCTGCCTCGTTTTGCTCCGTTTTTCGTCAATCCGAGAGCGCGCGCGGCGAGCGTGTGAGTGTGCATGTGTAGTTTGACTGCTGGAGAGCGCGCGGCCTTAAGAAATCTTTATACTCTACTCTGTTTCGGTCGTTTTTTTTCTCTCTCTCTCTCTTTCGGGTGGATATATACTGTGCAGCGATTCGGAATGTTTGAGATGGCGCGGTTGTGGGGAATGGGATATATTTCTTTCCTTTTTTTTTCAGCGTTTAGTTGGCCGAAATAAAATTCGAAATTTGTTGTATCGTTTGTAGATTATATTATTTAGAATTTTATCACACATTTTTGGACTGCGAGTGCGCTATTTTTAGTTGAATTTTTATCAGCTGTATTAAAAGAGCGTATATTTTTGATAAAAAGTTTTATTTACGATGATAGCATTATACGAAGCATTTAAACTTACTGTGAGAGCGACGCATCAATTTTGTATCATTGAAAAAGATTAAAATGGTCGAGGTCGGTCAATTTTTTAAGTATACGACTTGTAAGCTCAACGAGATTAATTTTATTGCATCTTAAAACTGAAAAAGAGCGCGCGCACTACTTGTTAAAGAAATATCGTTATTTGGCGAAACGTAATTTGTTGTATAACAATGTTTAACTTGGACAAGTTCCTTTGAGGAATATCCTTAACTTTTCATCCAATATTTCAATCTTCTTTCTTAATTATATATATATCTTTCCTTGAGTTAATTTAAATTCGCATATAAAGTTATTAGGTGACGTTAATTTAAAGGTTCGATAGTAGTTTCGCAGTCGCATTAAATTCGTAGAAAAATTAAATTACAAACTGTTGTCAATCCAGATATCTTATATATATGAGGCGTTTCGCCTCAACTCTCCCAGCGCGGCGCGCGAGCGTCAAATCATGCTATTTTCAAGTCGTCTTTACGATATCAATATGCATTTCAAAAAATTATGTGATAAGCGTTTCCAAC
>JAPYZO010000051.1:0-42447 GCA_030522905.1 Torymus flavipes | reverse complement strand
ATTCTCCCCTTTTTTCTCCCCCTTTCTCTCTCTACATTCCAGATGCCAAAAGATCGTCCCACGCCGGCAGGTGACGCTCAACCGGAAAAAGGAGCTGAGCCGTCTGCACAAGTACGCGCCGGCGCTCGGCTGCAAGAAACCCGTGACGTACATGGATTTGGCGATCTGCTGGGAAACCCCGGTCGATCCAAACTACGAGCCCCGGCGGCCGACGCACATCGACGGCTCGGAAGGTGGACCAGCGCCGGCTATTTTTACACTCGTGACGCACGCCGAGTCACAGACGGATGTCAGGGATGGCTGTATACCTGGACAGGTGCAGGGGGACGACGAGGAAGACGAGGAGGCATGCAATTGTGGTGGGCACCGGTCGTGCGATAAGTGTGCACAGGTGAGATGTATTTTCGGATAATGTTTAGGCGGGTGTTGGTATAGTTTTGAGAGGAAACGAGAAAATTATGTTTGTGAAATATGACTTTTTTATAAAAGGTTAATTATCTTAATTTTTTAAACTTGGCCTCTACAACTTTTTAATCCATCTATAGTTACGCAAATGGTATAATTAAATATTTGTTTTCCATGAATGCACAGAAAAACTTATAGCCATTTTAATAAATATAACCAATACGTATCGGACCTATTCAAAACTATTAAAATACCCTCAAACAGCAGCTAAACATTCCCATTATTTCCGCTCCAGAACGGCGACACCGCCGAAAACGACGACCTATGCAAGAACCTAAACTCCATCCACATCTCGGACCCCAATAAACCCGGCTCAATCGGAGCTGCGGCTCGCTCCAAACGTGCGCATTTTATGCGTCACTGTGCTGCCTGCGACAAGAACGGCCGACGCGCCACCCACAACACCCGGACCGTACGATCAGCTTCCTGCCTCCAAAAGCAAGGCTGTACCGTTGTAGGACGCAAAAATAACGGATTACCGCCGGGTAAGTGCCAGGTACCGAGGCCGAGGACACCGTACGCAAGGAGGTCCTTCTGCATCGATACACTCGCACCGCCGTTCAGCCTCGTCAATGGGTGCAGGGACGCTGATTACCCGGAACACTGGAGGCTCACGTCGATCTATCAGCAGTCGTACAGGAACCCGAGGAAGATGAGGGAAGGAAGAACGCTGCTGAGCTACGATCGATCGTTCGTTTGAATAATTGTAATTGGGTTTTGTGATATTCGTGCGAAGTTTAAAAGGACTTCTTCAGACTTTGAATGATAAAAGTATCAGGTGATTTAAATTGAATCTATATAGAAATTTTATTGAACTAGGAATATTGTTTAAAGCGTTACCTGTTAGATATCTATTGTTGTCGTAGTAGTTATACATTATTGTATCTAGTGATTGAAATTAAGTTTTAAGTAAGGGCTGTGTGACGTATACCTTCGTTGTTAAATTTAATACCGAGAATATAGTCATTTCAATTTCAATTCTTTCCTTGTTAGTCATATTAAACGGAACGGTTTAATTTTGCTCAATATACCGTTATATATGCGTAAAAGTTTCGGCATGACTCAGCGATTAAAGTTTTATTGAAATTGCCGGGTTTTCCGTTCCCCCAAAAGACTAATATATATTTTACATTTATTTTCTTACAAGCTGCATCGTTAAATAATTTATATATTTTTATAAATTCGTTTCCTCGTTTACATAAATATTTAATTGTTATATGAAATTGCGAAAAAGAAGAAAACTAATTTGGTTCATATAGCTGTTATTAGACTGTATAGTAGACGCGAAAAGAAAACCAATATAATATACAAATTGTTCATTAATATAATAGTATATCATACCATAATTCTAATAACACTGTACCTATACCAACAAAAATAAAACTCTGCAAACAACTACTCCCTCCACACCTTGCCTCTGATATTACTGATATTAATGTACTGCGGATGCTGATCCTCGAGCCTGTATATCTCGTCGAGCAGCAGCGTCTTCTCGAACCGCTCGAGCGCTACCTTCTGCAGCCGGCTAAGAAGCTTCGGATAGGGCGCTATCACCTGCTGGAAGCCCTCGCGTGGTACCACCAGGATCTCACAGGTCTCGATCGCCACGACGCTCGCGACGCGCTGCTCGCTGTCTATGATCAGGGCTATCTCGCCGAAGTACGAGCCATCCTCCAAATGACAAACCTGCAGTGTGCGTTGTGAACGTTTATAACGCGATGTTTATATGATATACATTTTTATGTTTATACGTACTTCTTTGCCAAGAGCCGTGTAAACGGCGACGGTACCCGAGCCGACGAAGTACAGGGAATCGCCGTGAGTGCCAGCCTTGACGATCATGTCGTTGGCCAAATAAATCTCCGGCTGAATGTAGTTCACCAACTGCACGATCGCCGACTGGGGTAGATACTTGAACAGGTCTACGGTTTCCAATAGTTTCGTGTAGTTATGAAGAATTAGTTCCTAGGATTCGTGTATAAGTATTATGGATGTTAATTATCTCTGTAGGTTAGTAGCGCAAACGTATAATATAATGTATAATGTAACGTGTGTTACTTCGCGCAGAGGCTCGGAGACTTGGGCAAGTATATGCTTATCCCGGCTGAAATTCTTCTTATACCAGTAATTGCAGTAGACAATAAGCCTCTTTTGCGTGACGCGGGGCAATTCCTTGTACATCATATATTCCTGCAACTGCTGCAGCAATCTCAGGCGCTCCTTGCTCGATGACTGGAGCGTCGTCATCAGTTGCAGAAATTGGGCTGGGCGAATTATCGATATACAGATTCTCATTTTCATAAATGACTATAGGTATATTATAGAGGTATTTTTGTAAAAATATTTTTTACTAACACAGCAAGTAGATACATCCGATTTTTCCGTAGATCGCAAGGACGAAGTTCATTATCTTATCTTCTGTGGTCGAGACGTCCAAGTAGTGTGACGAGGTGACCAGCGATATTGTGGCACGGTTCAGGCACAAAATATATTTTCGAAGCCTCGTCTTTCGTTTCTGCATGATCTCGCTTTGTAACCAAGATTTCCTGTTTTTTTGTTTTACTTTTGTATTATCGGTATAGTTAAATGATAATAGTGTATTTAAATAAAGATATAAATAGTATAACGAACGCGCCAACGAAGTCGAGGTCATCAGAATCTTTCGACTCTTCTTCCATGATATAATTGAACTTCGATTCCACCAGTGGCACATAATAGACGAGACACGCCGACCAGTGCATGCTTATGATGATTATAATGGTGAGTTTCATCATTTTGACTTTGTGGTAGGACAAGTGATACGACTACAATGAAAAATTTGTCACTGCAATAGTAACATGAGATATTCGTGGATGCTGTTTTGGCAAGAGAATAATTAGAACACACGTACTTTGTGAAACTGATGAATGTAGTTGACCAAATTTCTTATCCGGAATATCTTGACGAAATTAAAAGCTGAACAATACCAGGTGGGGTGCTCCCTGCCCGCGTGAGACATGAAGTCAAATATTTCTATGGGGGCAGCGGAGAGAACGTCGAAGAAGAAAAAGCCTTTTATGTACTTCCTGTATAGTGAAAATCATTGATTATTTTTCTCTCTGGACTTATACACCTGAAATAAAAATTCGCGACGTTTCGAAATCTCACATAAACACGATCCTTGGATCGAGAGTGACGGTTTTTATTCTCTCGTCGTAATATCCCGTGAAAAAATGCAGCCCCACATCGAACAGCAGCACAGAGTCAATTAACATCATATAGGGAAGGCTGCCAGTTTGGTTCTCGAAGAAAAAAGCGCTGAGGTACGGCGTCATCATGAGCGCCATGAACGTGAAAAACGTCATGACAATGTCCCAAAAGTTTCTAAGTATTCCAAAAGCCTTTCATTCATTGTCTAAACTCATTATACGTACATGCTCACTATTTTTGGATTTGACATACTTGAACGGACTAAACGGATGGACCATATACGGAAAGCTCTGCAGATGCTTGCTGATCTCGTATCTGATTGCCGTCGTGCTTTTCAGGCAGGCTTGAGCGAAGTAATGCTTAGTCGATAGGACGCGCAGTCGGGTGAGCCAGCGATTGATACGAGAAATCAGATCGGTGCCGCTGATGTACTTGTTGACTACATCTTCTTGTTGCTTTTGTCGACACTCGTGACTTATCACTGGGGTCTTCTAATCGAATCGGGTTGTAAGGTTAAGAAAGAATTTTTCATTTCGGAGATAATTCAGAGGAGTGGTGTCTTACTTTTTTCAAATCGGAGTCCATGCTGGGCACCAGTCCCATCAGATCCATGGTTATGAATTTGCTCGTACGGTTATGCTATGGAGAAACTTTCAAAATTAAGGTTATTTTTTTATCGATCCTACGAAAATAGACGCAAACATCCGGAGCGTTCGAATTCTCGCGCGCTTTCTCGTTGGCGGCAACAATGGCGACGCAGACCTGTCATCAAGTGAATCAAAACGCGAAACGTGGTGCAAGGTGGTGCTAGGTTTGTGTTCGGGAGTTATTTATACACCAAATACGGTATGGACCGCAAAGTTTATCTCTGATCGTGGGCGTCTCGTAAGAATCGACATTAGATGAATTTAGTCGACAGTTCGAAGCATGCGACGATAAATGCCGCCTGATAAACCCGACGATTTTCTCCGGCCCACAGACGTAAAAGCAGCAAGTCAAAATGTAAGTCGAAAGGTTATGTACTTCCGGCTTTTTTTTCGTGTTAAATTTGTCTTTTATAAATATTATAAATTGTAATTGTATCATAATAATTATTAGAGTTGAAGTTAGTGGGTAATGTTGTAACGATAATTGGAATTTGTTGAGTTTTTCACATAAATTAACATTTTTCTTTTATATATGTATATATACACTATTACAGTTAAAATTTGTGTGTAGGCTCTGTTTGAAATATCGTATCATAATAATAACAAGTGTCATTCAAATTTTTCAGGTACAGTGCCGTTTTATTCTCATTCTGCATTTTTATATCTCTTGCTTGTGCTGAAGATTATTACAAGCTGCTGGGTATTGATAGAACAGCTGATCAAAGAGATATCAGGAAAGCTTTCAAGAAGATTGCTGTAACAGAGCACCCTGATAAGAAGACTGTAAATTCCAAAATTTTTTAACTCAGTTTTTCACGTTTGATAAACATTTTTTACATAAATTCTATTTCTTAGGATGACCCTGATGCTCACATGAAATTTATAAAACTGACAACTGCATATGAGGTATTGAAGGATCCTGATTTAAGAAAGAAGTATGATTTGTATGGAGAAGAAGGCCTTGATGATTCAAAAGGAAGAAGCAATTATCACTCTTATACATACTATCAAAATAATTTTGGAATTTATGATGATGATCCTCAAATTGTAACTTTAAATAGAAATGATTACTGTAAGTTACTTTATTTCTTGGAAGTAACTTTGCATTTATTCTAAAATCTAATAACATTGAATTTTTCAGTTGACAGTGTACAGGACTCTGAAAAAATGTGGTTCGTAAATTTCTACTCTACACAGTGTAGTCATTGTCATCATTTGGCTCCAGTTTGGAGAAAAATAGCTAAAGATCTCGAAGGTGTCATCAGAGTTGGTGCAGTTAATTGTGAAGATGATTGGCATCTATGTTCTCAAGTTGGCATACAATCTTATCCAACTTTATTATATTATCCAGCGGTAATTATGGCAATAGATATTTATATTGCATAAATATTTTTTTATTTTGTTCATTTATTTTATCAATATTTTATAGAATTCTAAACAAGGAGTGAGATATAGAGAAGAAAAATCCTATGATGCTATTATGCGCTTTGTTTTGGATGAAATAGATGCTGATATACGAGAAATTAGTAGATCAGTGTGGAAAGCATTATTAAAAGGCAAAGATTCAACAGAAAAACCAACATTGGTGTTCATTTGTGGAGAAAATCGGTATTGTTTCACAACAGATGAAAGACTAAGGATAGCTGCTACATTTGTAAGTATTTTAGTAAATAATAATTTTTTACAAGAATTAAAGTTAAAAATTTTTTAAAAGTTACCTTGTTAATAAGATTAATCTAAATTGATGTAGAAAATATATTAATTAGTAATTCCAAGTATTTTAATGAAATAATATTTGTTTTAGGATAAAATGGTTGATGTCAGAGTATTTAATTGTAAAGATGATAATTGTGGTATTTCACTTTCGGAGACAACTGGTGTTGTATATTTACCACCTCCAAATACTCCTAATTTTAAGCCAGTCTTATTTGAAGATGTTTTGGAAGTAGAGGATCTAGTCAAAAAAATTTTAGAGCAATTACCTGAGCCTCAGGATATTAGTGATGCAGAATTTGATGTAATTAAATAATTTTATTTATTTTCAATAACGTTTTATATTTAATAAAATAAATAATACCAATATTTTTACAGAATATTTTAGAAAAATTGAAAGAAAAATCTGATGATGGCTGGCTTTTGTGTTTTTATATTGGTCATGCTACAGATTTTGATGTGTTACTAAAACAACTGCCAAGTATATTAAAAGATGTTAATTTAGGTAAATATTATGTCATAAAAATTAAATAGATGTAGCAAAAATTTTACTAAAATAATGTTATTTTGTAGCTAAGATAAATTGCGGTCGGTACTCAACATTATGCAAAAATTTGTATGTAAATCATTATCCTGCATGGGGTGTTTTGAAACCTGGTGGTGCATTTGAATTACTTCATGGAAAAGATAAATTGAATGATATTGCTAACTTTGCTAAAAATAGTTTAAAAGCACAAAACGTTTGGGCTCTTTCTGCTCAACAAATTCATTCCATATTAAATAAACAGAATGGTAAGTACCAAAAGTATTATCTATAAAAAAATATCATTGGCTCTATAGTTATTTTCATAAACTTATTAATTTTTGCAGATAAAGCATGGTTTCTCGATTGGTATGCCCCTTGGTGTCCACCTTGTATGCAATTCCTGCCAGAAGTAAGAAAAGCTTCATTAGAATTTAAGCCATCAGGAATACGTTTTGGAACGATTGACTGTACGACGCATTCCGAAATTTGTAGACAATACAATATTAGGTCATATCCTACAGCTATGCTTGTTAATGGCAGTACTAAAATTCAATTTTCTTCTCAAAGAACTGCTTATCATATTGTAGATTTTATCAATGAAGCTATAAATCCTACTGGTAAATAGTGTATATGAAGCTACAATTCATAAAACTAAATTAATAATTGATTTTTTTGAAACACTGTATTATATAAGTTACATATTTTTAGTTTTACATTTAACATCAAAGACCTTCAGTCAAAAGCTTGGAAAGAAAAGGGGTAAGCATTTATGGGTAGTGGATTACTTTGCACCTTGGTGTGGACCATGCCAACAATTAGCTCCAGAGTGGACTGCAGTAGCTAAAGCATTCAAACCACTTTCTTCATTTGTTAAAATTGCAAGTGTTGATTGTGAAGCAGAAAAATCTATATGTCAAGCACAAAATGTCCGCAGTTATCCCACAATTAGGCTATATCCATTAGGAAGTGATGGCTTGAATTCAGTAGCGTAAGTTTATCAACTTTATTTAACAAAAGAATTTAGATATTTGCATTTTACAAATAATATTATTATATTTACAGATTGTATAATGGCCAAAGAGATTCTACTTCTTTGATGAAATGGATAGTAGGATTTTTATCAGTTCAAGTAGAAAGTTTAAACGATGGAAACTTAGAGAAAACAGTATTAAATACCGATGAAGTGGTGCTCGTTGATTATTATGCTCCCTGGTGTGGTCATTGTATAACTATGGAACCGCATTTTGCAATAGCTGCTCAGGTAAATTTTTTAATTATGACATAAATTAAATACCAATAAAATTTTACATTTTCACAATTTTTTATTTTAGCTGCTGGAAGGAAAAGTTACTTTCGCAAAGTTAAATTGTGATTACTACCGTTACTACTGTGGTCAAGCCGGAATCCGAGCGTATCCCACGTTAATGTTATATTCGACGAAGTCCCACCGTAAAAGTTTACAGAACGGACAAAAGCTACAGAGCACAACGGCTGAGGCCATTCGAGATGAAGTACTAGCACTTTTGCCACAACACAAACCGACAATTGACCACAATGAATTATAATAAGAAATACTCTAGGTGCCTTAATGCGATATCAATGAAAATGACCCCCTGACATCGCCGGCCAAAACAGAGACATAACACAAATCTAAGAGACTTATATATTTTGATTGCAATATTTTTAAATTATGCCATTGTGATATGCAAGAGAAGGTGCGACCGAAGTTTTCCGAGCATTCCTATATCTTCCTGTAAACATAAGTACTCCCGATTTTTAGAAAGGCGTAGCATAATTTTGTAGAAAAAGTTGAATCTTTTGATAATAGATTTTTAAATTGATTTTACAATTGTGATTTTTATAGATCTGAGAAAAATTATTATACAATTTCATTTTTAAGTTAAATTTTTTTATACAGTAGTAATTATAACAGGTATAAAATGATATATTGATAGATTGTGTACATATAAAAGATCTGTATTTCTTCATTTCCTTTTTTAAATGTGTTTTGAAAACATTTACAATTTATATACAAAAAATCAACTTATAAAAATATTGATTTTTATGAAGACACTTCATCATTGTCACTATTGTCATCCAAACTGTACAAAAATGAATCACTCTCAAACATTGGGAAATAAAATCTGTAAAAAAAATTATTTCTTGATATTTTCTACATTAATAACTTTAATTATTTACAATCAAAAACTCACTCTGCTCGATTCCACACTTCTTTTGCTGGTAGTCTGTAATGATTTTCTTCATCCATATGTGTATTGAGGTTCTTCAAATCTACATCACAGAAGATACATCTGCTAGAATGAATTTGTGTTCGAATGTAATTCACCATTTTTACCTAGGTATAGTAAAAAAATGTAATTTTAATTAAAAATTATTAAATGTTATATTCTTCATCAATTAAATATTTTATACCTTCTGATAAAATGTGAAATCTTTAGTTACAAGTTCAAAATCAAAATTATGAATTGATTTCATGTGTTGTAAAATAAAAGCAAAATCTTGTACAGTTTCTTTACAAAACAAACACGTTATAGTTATACTCTCATTATTCCAATCTGACCAGTCTTCATCTTCATTACTACTAAAACCTGAAGGATCTTCAGTTTCTATATCATGCTGTTGAATCAAATATAATTGTAAATAAAATATATCATTGAATTAACAACTTGCTAATACATGAGTGTAACAACTTACTGGTTTTATATTTTTTCGGTTTCTTTTTTTACATTTATCAGATAAATAATTTGTTACATAGTATTTATCATATATCTTATTATTAGGATTTACTTGTTTATGTAATTTTTTACGCATATGTTCTTTGAGTACAAGGCGATTTTTGAAGTTTTTTTCACAATATATACAAATAAAGCTAAAATAATAAAATTTATTACTTTTAATGATTAAAGTATTATTTAAAGTTGATTACTTTGTTATATAAAATATAAACCTTTCTATATTAGCTTGTATTTTATCAAGATATTCATCAATAAAAACCAGGTTTTCTGGTTTTCCAAGTAAGATATTATGTTTTTCAGAAAGATGTTTTACATATTCAATTCGGGAGCCTGAAAACTCTGTTCTACAGAACATACAACCTCTCTTAAATGTTGTATCAGATCTCTCTCTCACTTGCTCTGATAAGACCCATTCCTAAACAAATTTATTGCATTAATATCTTATGTATATCAAAAGTATAAATTATATTCTTATCATACAAGTTTAGCTCGTTGTAACTCATCTCTTAGAGTTTTATCTTCCATTAAACAATCAGAAAGTAAAAAATAAAACTCGTGACTTGTTTTACCCTCTTCAGATTTCGAATGACTACTGTCTGTTAATGTTGTACAAAATGTAGTCAAAGGTTGTTCTTTGAATTTCATTCGCCAATATCGAATATAACTTTATAACATAAAATACTTTTAATATAAATTTGAAAATATAAAATATTTTTTAATGAAGAAAAAAGATACCTTTTCAAACTTGCTATTTTTTCTACATCTGCAATTACAAGCTGATGTACATTAAGTAAGTGTGTGAGAAAATCTTGTTCCTTAGATGGAAGAATAAATGATGAATCACAGAGTAAACATGCTACATTGCATGGTAGATCATCAAGATCAGTAAATTGTGATTTAAGAGTTATAGATCCTTCTTGTAATCTTGATGTAATTTGATCAATATCAAAATTTGAATTGCCTATTAAAAATTCCATTAAAATAAGAGTTTTAAAGGTTATATATTTCACGTTTTACTAATAGATTACAGAGAATACACAATATAATATTATATATTCTTTGTAGATTGTTTGGTTCAATAGGAATAAAGTAAAATTTTGTTGATATTTATTACAATATATTTACGTCTAAACATCTTAGTTGTTACAAACCTTTTGAAGACATATTCGTGTTTTATTTTGCTATATTGACAATTTATTGACAATTAATTTTTCAATTTAAAACATGTTTTGTCATGATAAACGATTGTTTATCATCTTAATTTCTGTTATTAAGGTTATGTTTTTTGTTATGCCATAATCACGTATCTCTCTCTCATCTGCATAAATAAAATAAGAAAACAATGGATAGAGCAGACAGCTACAGATATATTTCGACCAGCTTCCACTGAACAACGTGTATGTATCTTATCAGTCTGAGTTAGTCCTGATCTGCAGACTGCAGACGAACTTATAAGGGTGCAATGGCAATCACGCATGCGTTCCGAAAAATTAAACGGAAGCCGGAACGCATGAGAGTGAGAGACATAGGTATATACACTAATTTCACCGCATTCACTTTCACGGAAGAAATCTCTCGCTCTCACGGGCTTTAATGCGTTCCATTTAATTTTTCGGAACGCATGTGATTTTACCGTGCGATAATAGGAAATAAATAAAAAAGTGGGGATAATGAAAAATGCTGTCGTGAAACTGTAATATTTAAATATCTATTTCTTTTGTACGCAAGAAGAGGGGGTTATGTAATTAATTTTATATTTCATTGTAAGAAATTTAATAATTACACATTAATTATTGACAAAAATTATACTTTTATTTTTAAGTAAAAACTTTTTTTTTAACTTATGTAATTCATTTTAAGTATATTTTACAATATTAACATAATTTATTGTCACTTTTTAACATCTTTATCAAATATAACACACTCTTTTACAAAAAGTATTGATTTGTTTGTTGCAATATAATAGTTTTATAATTTCTTGTTTTTTGTCGTAGAGTTTCTTGGAGATTGAATCAAAAGATTCTTTCTCTTTGTACAGTCCTTGAGCTACAGTGATCTGATGTTCAGGATGTTTTCACTGACTTTGATATATTTTTATATAAACCATATAATAATGCAAGATGACACAGATGTAAGGTTGCACTACTGAAGAGAGTACTTGGATATGTATTCCAGCATAACTCTATAAATCCTAAAATGACTAATCTAGTGGCAGTCTTAAAATCACAGCACCATACTATATATGGCAATGTATGATAATACCATATATAAAATTGGTAATGTAGAGATCTGCTGAAAGTCAAACCAATGAAATTTGCAGCAAACATTGGTAAAATAAATAATTGGGAAGTTGTTGACATATCTATACTATTCTTTTTATCGAATTGTGGTCGGAGTTCCTCTTGGACTTTTGTCAATTTACTGTAAGAACTTAGATATCTCCACCACTTTGGTGCAAAGTAAATCAAAGTTAAGAGATGCAGAGCCAATAATGTTACATGAAAATAAGGATTAACAAATAAATCTTCTGGTAAAAATCTCCAATTTACAGTCCACTTAAATTCAAAAATACGTCCCAAATTAAATGCTCCCTTGATATATGCAATTGGATTTGCTTTTAAAAATGGAAGTCCTAATATAAATTGTATAAATGCACAAATAAATAATTGTTCTATCGTTCTAGGTATTCCTAAATTACAAAGGTAAGCAATTAACAATGCTGGAGCAAACAGTAAAATGTTCATTTTAACTGACACTGCTAAGCTGTACAATATGCTTCCAAGGTGCCATCTTTTATCCAAAAATGCATTGATACTAGCAAAAAGAAGAACCATTGCAACTGGATCATTGAACAGTCTTAAAACAAATATAGAATGAATTCTGTACGAGGTAGAGAATATCATAATCAAGACACATGGTGGCACTTTTTTTGTACGTTCATAAATCCTGAAGACAAGAATAAGTAGTACAACATGGAGCACTGCAAAGATGTATTGTGCAAGTTTAATATTGACCCCTTGATCGGTGACATAATAAAGTATAGCAAAGATGTACACAAATCCTGCCGGATACACCAATGGTCCGGTATCACCTTTCAGCTTGGAATAATCATATGTTCCATTCAAGACTCCTTCCACCTCTTGCATATAAGCTTTCCAGTCAATCTCTGTATAAGGCACTTTTTCAATTACAATCACATTTATGACTACTTCTAGCACAATGAACAGCACAGCAAACCAAAATAACTGTCTTGGGTCTAAAGTAGCAGCTATCAGGTTCTTCCATATTTCTTGAATTTTAATCTGACTCTTGAATTGTTTGTACCACGACTTGTGGGACTTATTATCCCGGCGAGGTGGTGCCATTATTAAACACCCTTATCTCTCCTAGCACACTTAGCAAAGTCCATTTAAAGATAAGGCGAGCAAGGCAGCCGATAGGTGCGCAAAGCGTGCGCGGCGACACGTTTCCCAAGCGGCGTTATAATATCGCTGCGCTGACGAACATAAATAGACCCGCGCGCTCATACCAAAATAGCATCAGCGGTGGTCGAATGATACTGTCGCGATGAGATTCGAACTCCCATAAATCCTATGTACGCCGCCCGTATCTCCTACATGCAAAGTGGAAATTACAAATGCAAATTCGCGTGACGTGACGCGGAACCGCCGCACGAAAACTGTAACTGCACTTGCAGTCTCCGTGCTCCGACTCCCCACGAAGCAGGATCAGCCGCGACGCGCGCGGGGAAAAAATAAACGCTGCACAGTGGACACCTTGCTAGCACACGTCAACACGTGGGCCGTTGCCTACACAAACACAACTTTATCTACGTACTGCATGTGCACTCGACTCGCACTGCCACTACTGTAACGTGCAAGCAATACGACAAAAGATCTGAATATACACATTCATGCTCGTGTGAAGTACCTATATATGCATACGTGTTCGCCACTTGCTCACGAGTATATAGGTATTATATATATAATTAGAAGTCAGAAGTCAGAACTCAGAACACATGTTTGTATACTTATATCGATTGAATGCGTATGGGGCGGTTCGCCGCCGGTTGCAGGGACCTAGGAGACAACGCATATAGGCATAATAGCAGTGCGAGCGAAAGAGAACGCGAGCGAGAGCAGCTATATTACTATATATAGCTATATATACATATATATTCTATAGGAGTGTATAGCGGAGCACACACAGTGCACAGTGCACACAGTGGCCGCGGCCTCGACGGCGGCTAGGCGAGAGCGCGCGAGCGAGCGAGAGACGACAGCAGTGTACAGTAGTATATCCTACGGGCTACTATGTGACACTAGCGAAGGAGAAGAAGTGTGGTGTGTGGTGCTGCTGCGCGCGTGTGTGCTCTGTAGTGTGATATGCCACGATGTAACGGACTTTGGGGAGGAGGACGCCGCCAAGTCGCCGCCGGGCCCGCCTATTACAATAACTCTCGCAGCGGATCATTGCCTGTAACTTATACTGCATTAGGAGGGACGACGACGGCGATAATAGCTTCATGCGCGGGAGATGATGCCGACCAGCTCGCGGCCATCGGGAGCTTGCAGCGATGGTATAACATCGGATACCTATGTAGAGAGAAAATGAGATCGAGAGAGAGAGAAGGACATGTAGAGTTGCTTGCTCCGTTTTCGCGATTCCCATAACCTAGACTGTGTAGAGGGAGAGGGAGGCCAAACAGGCGTCATGAATGTATATACGGTGTTCCAGTGATACCCGCTGTCCTACTCTCTCTCTCCGTGATGTCTATACTATTATCCGCAAGAACATAATTCGGTTCGTTGCAGTGTAGTGTATAGTGCCATAGCATATAGAACGTTTGACAGATGTTTGACCAATAACGTATTGCACGCTTCTTTGCACATATACGCGATTCGCTCCTGCACATATATACGTGCTAGTTAATCGCCCGCGAGCTATCGCGCTCTATTCTGCGTCATTCTAATTCGCTTTTTTCGTCGCGTTGTGCTCACCGTGTACCATGTACATATATAAGCAATCTAGCTAGCGCGCTACCAAAGTCCTTCGAACGCGCGTTTGAATTTTTTCCGTGTTCGATAAGCGCTATAATAGCATATGTGTATTCATCAAACTCGTTTGTTTATTTGTATTGTACATAAATATATGTATGCTTCTTTGTAGGGTTTGAATGGGATTCTTTGATGGAAGTTGTTCACGAACCAATTGAGAAGAATTACAAACTATTGGAGGAAATTGGAAAGTAAGTTTCTAACATGGGTTGGTTAGCTTATGTTGCTATGCTGTGGATATTTGTTGACTTTAATGAATAATGTTACATTGCAGAGGTCAATTTGCAGTTGTGAGAAAATGTGTGGATCAAAAAAGTGGAGCAGAATATGCTGCAAAAATAATGAGAAAGAGGAGGGTTGCTCGAGGAGTGGCTGCAGCTGACATTGGTACAGTAGTCTCAAAATCCTTGGATCAATGTGTATAAGCACATTCATGCATTATTTAGTTGTTCATTAATTATTACATTTTACAGCAAGAGAGGCAGGGCTGCTAGCTCAGTTGAGACATCCTAATATAGTTTCATTACACAAGGTAATAGATACTGGAACAACTGTGGTGTTATTGCTGGAATTAATTACTGGTGGAGAACTCTTTCATTGGATGCCATCAAATGAAGCTGAAGCTGCTCATGTGGTTAGTTGTAATCGTTGCACTATAATTGCATGAAATTTTACTTAAACTTATTAATTTTTTCTTAATTAAATATTCAAGGTTGGACAAGTACTGAAAGCACTGAGCCATTTGCATTCACATCAAGTGGCTCATTTGGATATTAAACCTGAAAATATTCTTTTATCTTCATCGCCACCTATGCCCAATATTAAATTAATAGGTAATTTAGATTTCAATATTAACTAAATTTATGCTGTTGCTCACTGATTATAATTTTGTTATTAATTACTAACTGAATGATCATTTTTACTTTTGTCAATAGATCTTGGATTATCACACAGATTGAATCCTGGTTCTGAACATAGAGCTCTTTTTGGAACACCAGAATTTGTTGCACCAGAAATAGTTAATTATGAACCACTTAGTTTAGGAACTGATTTATGGGCTGTTGGTGTTTTGACATATATATTGTTAAGTGGTGCATCACCATTTTTAGGAGAAGATAAACAAGAAACCTATGCAAATGTTGCAGCTTGTCAATATCAATTTGATGAAAAATATTTTTCCAATATTTCTGAATTTGCCAAGGATTTTATACAATCTTTATTAATCAAGGATCCCAAGTAAGACTTATAAAACTTTATTAAAATATTTAGACTTTCATTTGGCATGATTAAGTATTAAATCAACTATATAATTGCAGGAAAAGAGGAACTGCAGAATCCTGTCTCACGCATCCCTGGATTGTAACGGTGTGTTCCTTCGCCCATCCAAGAAATTGATTCACATTTTACTTTAAAGTGCTTCTCAAAACTTGTGTTTTCTATTGGTGTACTGTTCACTTGCATCCATTAATTTTCCACTTATATTAATTTTTATTTAATTTGTGTTGTACAAACATGCACACGCTATACTGTTTGCTGACTGAAATTAACATAAGTACCAGTTGTGTGTACAGTGGATTCATATATTGTGAGAATGCGATTCTTTTCCATGTGACTTACATTCCTGAGTAATTGTAGTATTAGTTAAATAATTCAATTAGGATGAAAATTTATTAGCTAGGATTAAAATTATACATAAATAAATATTTGCACCGTTGATTTTTGGTGCTCAAACAAATATTTTGATATCTTTTTTACAAAAACATTATCTTCTTAAACTCAATTCTTATTTTGGGATTAGTATTGCGTGCATTAAATGAAACCACTGGAAACGCGAGCTGGACAAATACTCAACTTTCCCTTTTAGTTTTTTCGATATACAAGTTTGTTCGGCGTCGAGCCAGTGAGTGACATTTTTTACACTACTATGCAGGAATCTCAAGCTTGTCAAGGACTGGGAGAAGCTATTATCAGTGCTGTGAAAGGAGGATGCATCCAAACCGTTTCGCGTTTATTGCAGCAAGGAGCGCCACTAGATATACAAGACTTTGTATGTTGGATTACTTCATATAGCTATGCCGTTAATTTCTGATATTAAAATCATCTAAACTAATTAATTTAAATTTCAGAACAAAGATACTTTATTACACATTGCATGTAAGTCTGGAGATGAAGGGGTAGTAGCACTATTAATAGATCATGGAATAGATTTAGATGCAACAAACAAGGATGGTTTAACTCCACTGCATATTGCCGCAAAATATGGTCATATTGAAATCGCAAGACTTTTATGTACAGCAGGCTGTGATGTAGACAAGACAAATCGCGGTATTCGGGCAGATGTTACTGCTATTAAATACGGTCACTCGGATATTGCAAGCTTATTAGATAAATTGAGAAACGTAAGTTTTTATTAATACGATACTTGTGAAGGTCTACAAGCTATTTGCAAAATAATTTTATGTTATCCAGGCAAATCAAAGAGAAACCTACATTAAACAATTACAACCGACTCGAAGACCAATAGATTGCTTGCATGTTCGACTTTTAGGGCATTGTGCATCCGGTAAAAGTTCACTAGTCAATTCTTTGAAATGTGGTATTTTTAATTTCGGATTCTTTAAAAGGTCAAGAAGTCAAACTCACGCTACGAAAGTATGATTTTACTTTTACAACTATATTGGTAAAGTTATAAATATGTTTTTTTTTTTAAATTGAATATTGTTATTTATTTCAG
The DNA here is from genome assembly GCA_030522905.1 of Torymus flavipes. Classification (NCBI taxonomy): domain Eukaryota; kingdom Metazoa; phylum Arthropoda; class Insecta; order Hymenoptera; family Torymidae; genus Torymus; species Torymus flavipes. The sequence continues at coordinate 25,360 of JAPYZO010000051.1, read as the reverse complement.
CGCGATCCGAGCATTGAATTGGATGTCACCAGCAAACACGATTCTCTCAGTTTTGAGCATAGCGATAATGAATATGAAAGTACAATTGGTATCGAAATAAACCGAAGCAACATAGGTAAGCTCAATTTCGGAATATTTGATGTAATAGTAGTTTATTGAATACATAGAAATTGTATTAAATTCTTATCATCATTGTAGGAGGAGAATGTATATTTTGGGAATTTTGTGGTCGAGAAGATTTTTTAGTTTCTTATCACCGTGCATTAATGGTTCATCAGCCAATGCAAGTGCATTTAATAACTATAAGCTTGCGTCAACCACTTACTGTACAACTACAACAGGCGCGATTTTGGTTACAATTTATAATGGATCGAATCCCACCCGAAAATATAGGTAAATCGATAAACGGCTATATTTTAGATTGAATATTATCCTCTTTATGTATCGGTTTTGATTATTGTTTTTTTTTTATTTATTTAGGCTTTGCAGGAAAATGTGCTGAGATACAAGTTATTTTAGTTGGAACATATGCTCCTGAACCTCCCATTCACAATGCAAATGGAGTAAATGTTATGGTACCCTTGTTATCGTCCTTGAAAGAATTTACACCTCTTTTAGGAGAAGAACCTCAAGTTGTAGCTTTAGACGCTACTAATCCATCATGCCCGGGGTTAAAATTACTTCGTTCTTATTTAAATAATTCAAGAACGAAATTTCTTGAAGTATGTTAAATTACACTATTAATGAAAAATTATTGACGTTACTTTTCGAAATTGATATTTATTTATGCGCCATCATTCCTTTTAGAGTACACATGATCTTACTTGGAATGGTCTTATGGAAGCTTGGAGAGTTTACATACAATCATTGGAAGATCCTCCTATGTTGCTAGACTTTAAAGGGTTCGTCAATCAAGTTAGACAAGTTAATCCATTAGTTTCTGTAGAACATTGTAAACAACTTGGAGAACAGCTACAAGTTTGTATTTGATCAATTAATGAATTTGATTAAAAGTATTTATTTTAAAGTCATTCAATTCCTTTTCAATGTATTATTATAGGCGTTTGGAGAATGCTTTATATTACCTGGTGATTTGTACGTTTTGAGTCTTGAATGGCTGTGGAGAGATGTGATTGGTTGGCAACTAAATCCAGATCAAAAAAGCCGATTAGGTGTTCGTACAACTGGAGTTTATACTTCCGAAGATTTTCAAGCGCGATGTCCTTGCCCAGCTAACCAAGCATTGCAAGTATTACAAGCTTTTCATTTATGCGTTCCCGTAAGTATCACAAAATATAAACTTTTAGATGTTTAACGAGAAAATAAAAAATTTTTATCCCTTAATATCTCACAGTGTGAAGTCGATGACGAAGAGGTGGAGTATGAAATTCCTTGTTTGAATCTTATTGAGAGATTGCCGGGTTTGTGGGAACCGTGGTCGAAGTCTGATTTAACGCATGCTCCTCATGCAGGTTTCCGACTGTGTCCGACAGAAGCCCGATTATATAATCTTTTGCCAATTTTTCCACATTTACAAGTACGTATATTGTTGCTTTAAAAATATAGACTCAATCAGGCTATATAATTGTACAATAAAAAATCATTTTAAAAACTAATTATTTTTTAAAATTACCATCGCAGGTGCATTTGAGAAAGATAACTCAACTATGGGATTGTCAAGAGTCTGATTTGTATCAATGGTGGCGAGGTTCAAAACTATGTCTGGGTCCATGTGAATGTATTGTTACTTTAGAGGAAGAAGAGCAAGGATGTATTCAAGTATGGGTGCGCGGTCCTCGCGGAACGGAATCGCAATGCTTTTCTCTCCTTGGTATTATTGTTGATGCTATTGATGCTACTATTGAAGTTGTTGCGCCTGGTATGCTACTAGAAAGGTACTGGCATAGTCCAAGTCAGTTGCGATGTTATGATGAGGTAAAATATCATTTAATACGTATTTTTTCACAACTTATTTCTTATTACCAAATTATCGTATTATTTTATTATCAGGTTATACATGGCTGGGATCCAGTGATAGTAAATTCGGCTTTATTAGAGAAAAATTTTGAAGATGCGCGCTTTAAAAATCCCTTTAACGGACATTGGGATACCGTATGGGACATGATAAGCTGCGGATTGCCTTCGATAGAAAATTGCATTCCGGGAATAAAGCAGCCTGTTAAAAATATTAAACCTTCTATTCAAAGGCGCTTGGCACAATTGCTCGATCCTCCTGATTCTTACGGGAGAGATTGGTGTTTATTAACTGTAAGACTTGGTTTGGGTGATAGAGTTGCACAATTTGACAGTACAATCAACAGTCCCACAATGAGGTAAATTACTTCAATAACAGGTTCTTATGATAATTTATGATTTTCATTAATTACAATATTTTGTTTTAGAATACTTAATTGTGCTGGGACTGATTGCATCGTTGGCACTCTTATAAGACAGCTACGTGCTTTGGGAAGAGACGATGCAGTGAAAGTTTTGTTGTCATTTACACCAATTTATGTAATGTCGGTTATAGAGTCTGATACCGGATCGAATCTTTCAAGATGACGGTCTTACTTTTCTTAAAAACTTAAAAGGTTTTTGTTTTACAAAAAAATCAATTATACGAAAAAAAAAAAAATTTTAATCTCAATTTAAACAAAAATTCTTAGATATAAGATAAAGTCCACACACTATTTATTGCTTTTGCATTTATCAAGCTTGTCGAAGAATACAATCTTATTTGATATAATTAAGTCATAAGATCTATAAACATTCTGTTTTTATACTGTTATTGTTAGAGCATAGTTGTACACAGTTAGGTAACTTTTTTTTAATGACTTTATTTCGATAAAATTTTCTTGTACATTAAATCACAAACAAACAATTCTACGATACGTCATATTATTCAAACGTATCAGAACGCTAAGTATTAATTAAGATGGCTTTTTAAAATTTTTTCAATTTTTCAATTTTTTATGCATATGCCATAGAGTACAAGTTCCAAGTGATGTTATATAAGCGAAATATTTCTTACATATTTATTATGACTTATTGCGGGTGCTTAAAGCGGAATACCCACCCCACGGTATTACGCGCAAAACAAGTGTCTTTTGTACTTGAATAAAAAAAAATGTTATATTATGATCATCGTAGATGTTTACCTACGATATTTCTCGATATAGACTATAAGTAACCACGTTTTTTCTATATTGTATGCAAATATTTTACCTTGATCGATGTTACATTCCGGGGCGATTTCGAGAAAATCTTTTCTTTCTTATTATATTACACTCAAATAATATGTGACAGAAGCATTTGCGCACACCTTTAAAGCAGCGTTTTCGCAACAATTACGGCACAAATTTAACTAAACGAACTGTAAGTTGGCACACACATATACGCACACTCTCCACACTCTCCACACACAACAGACACACACATACACACGCACACACGCCACAGTATTTATACAAAAATTTCTATCGCTCTTTCACCGTCTTGTAATAGCGAGCAAGCGAAGAAGAGGAGTAGGAAGAAAGAAATACGCGCTTGTGTATATGTGTTCGCTCGGCGCTCTTTTTATAGTGATCGCGATGTGCATTAGCCGAACGGATCGAGAGAACGTAATTCCGCCGCTGCATCTCGTCGTGTGTGTCTATACTATGTGGGCGATGAGCTCGTTTGCGTTCTCTTAGATCCCCTTATAATACCGCTAAAACTTGAGCCGTCAGCACATACACACACACACCCACACATAACTATCGAGGCGTATGACAGAGACACAGAGCTAGTTTGTGTTGGAGAGAAAACACCGGGGTAGAGCGCAAATATATACACTTATGTACGAGCTGATATTGTCCGTTTGATCTCTTTTATACTTGCTAGCGATGCTTACAAAAAAGTTTATACACAAAAGTCAAAAGAAATAATAAAGAACGCTACTAAAAATAAAAAAACAACCCTCTGTCTATTTAAATTTTGATACCTACATTTTTCCTCTTAGAATTTCCCACGTACGATGGTATGAGCTAAAGTATCGACAAAATCTGCACACTGCAGCGCGCTTGGACCGCGCCTCATACGCGCGGCAAATTCAAATCTGCCGCAGGTGATGTGCGTGCGTCGGCTCTGTTTACAACGATGCTATAAATCTCTCAAGATGCATGATGCGTATAGCGTATCGAACTCTCTTTCTCTCTCTCTTAGTGTGTCTGATTCGGCGCACTTTTTGCCGAAAATAGCCACTGCCGCGCGCGGTCGACCGGAGCGCAAGAGCATGAGCCCTCGGACGCAGAGATCGCATTTCGATGATCAGTAGTAGCGCGCGCTCTCGACTAGCCGTGGTGCGCCCAAAGTGCCAAGAGCGCGAAGAAGAAGAAGAAGAAGTAGCAGGCAGAAGGAGGAGAGTGGCTTCGCACTGTGTGCTAGACAAAAATCGGGACGCAAGCCAAAGCCCTTACGACGAGGCAATTATAGAATTGGGATTCGATCAGGGGGGTTGGTGGTAGTAGTACTCGGCGATCGCGAGATCGCGCGCGCGATAGAAAGAGAGCGAGAAAGAGAGAGATTCGCTGGCTCGTTTTATTTTAGCCCGGCTAGCCAAGGCATCCAGTTCCACATTCTCACCGTCACCGGGGGACCCGTCACCTGGGACCGCGCAGTCAGTGAGTGTGTTCTCCTCCTCTCAGCCCCATAAGCCTTTTTTCACCCATTACATTACATACACTTCTCTCTAATCCACTCCCATAGTTGTAGTTAAAGTAGAGAAAAAAAACTACCTCACGCATATCCACATACCTACAGACACACACACCCTCATGGCTGACTGCTGCTTGCGCTGATAAATACGCTTTTGCTTTCGCTCAACCCTTTGCCCGGCTGCTGCTGCTGCTGTTGCTTCCGCGCGTTCTCGATCTACTATAGGTACTAGCGCCCGTGTTATCTCCGTGAGAATCGACGAGACCCGAGAACCGCGACCATGGAGGCGATCAAGAAGAAAATCGCGTCCCTGAAGAAGGAGATGGACGAGGCGAACGAGAAGGTCGAGACGAACGAGACCAAGGCCAAGCAGGAGAACCTGCGCGCCGACATGATCTACGACGAGGTGCGCGATCTCGAGAAGAAGCTCATCCAGATGGAGAAGGACTTCGAGACCAGCAAGAGCAGCTTAGAGACCCAATCGGCCGAGTTGGAGCGCTGCGAGAAGGCATTCGCTAAGGTGAGCAGAGTGAAAGAGGGAGAGAATTTTGAATTTGAATTCTTTATTCAGCTAAGGACTCCTGGTCCAATGTAGCCTGTAACAGATTCAGACTTAGTACTAATTAAAAAAAGCGGTCGAACAATAAAAATCGCATAAAAATATAATCATAATAAAAAAGAAAGAATAAATTATAAAACTAAAAAAAGAAATAAAAATAACATTAAATTAAAACACTTCAGATCTATCGCGATTAAAATAAAATAAATACAAAAGACGCTTAAAACATGTCGGACGTAGGCGCGAGAGAATAGAGAGAAAGAGAGGCAGAGTAAGAACGAGCGAGAGAGAGAGAGAGAGAGAGAGAGAGAGAGAGAGAGAGAGAGCGAGAGCGAGAAAAGTCTCGATTGTTATATGTGCTTACGCACTACAGGCCATGTATTATACGCGTAAGATACGCGCCTGTATGTGGGATGCGGTAGTGTATAAGTGACCGCACGATATTGTTTATTAGGACAGTTACGTAGTCTTACGGTTGTTACGTGCCGATATACATTTGTCTTTGTCAGATGGGAAAATTGATTGAACTCCGTTTGATTTATATAAAAACTAGATTTTATAATCCTCGATAAGGGGTATTTTAAATTATTGAAAAAATTTCTTATGTTTAATAATCTAATCGAAATGAATTATTCTCGTAAAAATGAACCGTTTGAAGCGAAATAAAAAAATAAATGTTGACTATGGATTAATCAAAATCAGGCTTCTCATATTATATTCGTAAATATATATATCTGTCCAATAGTATAAGAAAAAATAGACTTTTCAAAATTGAAAAAATCCATTCAAATTCATATATTTATAAGCTCGCGCGAGCAAGCTCACAAATCTAATGTTAAGATATGGATTCTCAGGCCGAGTCTGACCGCACGGTGATGACCAAGAGGGTGCAGGAGCTCGAGACGGTGATGTTCAAGAAAGAGGAGCTCCGATTGTCTGCCACCATAAAACTCGCCCACGCTACCGAACAAACTGACGACGCCAGGCGGTGAGTTATAAAAAAAAAAATTCTTTTTATGTATATACACAAAAATTCACAATTGTACCAATTGTATGAGCAGAATGTGCAAAGTACTGGAGGAGAGGAGCCGACTGGACGAGGAGCGCATGGAGAAGCTGACGTCGGAGCTGAAGGACGCGCGACTATTGGCCGAGGACGCGGACACCAAGTCAGACGAGGTAGTGCAAAAGCTGTCGTGGGTTGAGGAGGAGCTCGAGGCGGCCGAGGACCGCGTCAAGACCAGCGAGGCGTTAGTATTATTCATAATATATTTATATACATGCTATACGTGCCACATAAATGATGTGTATTTCTGTCCGTATAGGAAAATCATCGAGCGAGAGGACGAGCTCTTCATCGTACAGAACATCGTTAAGTCGCTGGTCGTATCAGAGGAAAAAGTGCGTCTCTATCTCTCTTTCACACATATATACACTTGTTTACATTAATTATGGTGCAAGACGTGCTAATTGACACGTGTGATTTCGCAGGCGAACGCGCGAGTGGCAGACATGAAGGAGGAGCTGAAGGAACTGAAGAAGAAGCTGAAGGAGACCGAGAAGCGCGCCATTATGGCCGAGAGACACGTGAAGAAGTTGCTCAAGGAGGTCGATTTCAAAGAGGGTATGCCCACAGCATATTTCTGCATTAGTTTTATAAATAATCGCGACGCGATGATAGAATTGCGATTGACGGTAGAAGCGCGAGCTGACGAAACCGACATTTTTTATACATTTTCGGCGTGTGTTTGCGCTTGCTTGCAGACGAGCTGCGGGAGGAGAAGGAGAAGTACAAGGCGCTCTGCGAAGACCTGGACGCCACGTACGCCGAGATGACGGGCTTCTAGATGATAAGTTGTTGATCTTTCCTCACACTCTTTCTATTCCACGCTACTCTACGCTACTCAAGGCTGCAGTCGTGCTTTCATGTCTCTATTACACATTATACATATTTACACACCCACATATACACACTTGGCTCATCATACACGCCTCTCACAATTTTCTCTTCTCTCTCTCTCTCTCTCTCTCTCTCTCTCTTTTAGCTCTTTGGTACATGATTTTAACTTTGCTCTTTTTCGCTCTTTTTAACGACGATTGGACATCTTCTTCTTATCGCCATTTTACGTCATTACAGCGCTGCTATACACCCACACATTTGGCTTAGTGTATATGTATTATATCGCACGGGGAATGAGGGCTTATTAAGCTTGGCGCTCTCGACTGACAGCGAGGGAGAGCATATATTGCACAACGTAGCGCGCGAAGCTTCTGTCTCTCTCTTTTTTTTTTGCTCGTGTGCACGCAAATGCGTTGAATGCTTTTTATGCTTTGCTTAAAGAAAAAAAAAATCAATTTTTTTTTTGCTGAATTTCTTTTTCTATATAAATATATAATTTATCAATGTGTAAGTGCAACAAAGACTGCAGTAATAATATATACTATTTAAATGAGAAACTATGAAAAAAATATTATATTCTATATCGATCATCATGTATAATAATAAAGAACAATGTACACCGATTGTAATTTAAAGAAGAAAAAAAAAGGAAGATAACTGGACAATATACAACTTCTTTATTCGTAATAATTCGAACTGTGTTTTCATTGCATTTCACCTCCCGTCTCCACTCCATTGGCGATCCGTAAAAGCACACAGTCCTATATATTTCCCGACTTACGCGTCGAGGTTATATACGCCGTTAGCTCGCTCCATCAAGATGCACCGTGTACCTATACGCACCTACCGTCGACGACGTCGGCTTTCGTTTTTTTTTTCTTTTTTTTTTTTACTCCCAATCGAGAGAAGTTAAAACGAGCGACGCAGGGGTGGGAGAGCGCAAGCAAGAGGGAGAGGTACAACGAAAGCACAACGAGCGCGAGCGCAATAAAAAAAAGGCTCGGCGGCAATCGTCCCTTTTTGCATTATTCGCCGAGTCTATAAAGCCACGTCTCGCTGCGGCCGATGAGTACAGTGAGCCACCGGCTTGTGATTCGTTCTGTTATACCCGTGCACTGCGCACTCGACAAGCTAGGCGCGTACCCTTTTCCCCCCATCATCATCGCCGCGGCCACTCGAGAAAGTATATACACCGCGGGAGTGTTGTTCTCTCTCTCTCTGTATCTCTTGAAACTCAACCCTCCTCCTCCTTCCGCTGTCTATCAATTATACTTTTAAGCATTCTTCCTCCGCGCCCGTAATTAATGCTCTTCAGGTGAATCCGAGGGCGAGTTGCGTTAATTATAAGGGAGAGAGATATACGTACATTTTACGAGAAGGAGAAACAGGGAGGAATGAACGCGATCAAGAAGAAGCTGCAGACGCTGAAGATCGAGAAGGACCTGGCGATCGACCGAGCCGACGCGTGCGATCAGCAGGCTAAAGAGGCCAACAGGAGAGAGGAGAGACTGAGGGACCAGGTGGACGAGCTGCGCAAGAAGCTGACCCAGATGAAGAGCGACCTGGAAGTCAGCAGAGTCCAGCTGGGGAAGTCGAGCGCTAGCCTCGAGTGCAAGGAGAAGGCTTACCTCATGGTGCGTAGTATATATTATACTTACCCTTTGCCCTTTGTTTTATGAAATGCGCGTGAGGCAAAAAGCTGGTGCATATACTTTTGCGATCAGGTGCAATCGGAGCTGGCGATGCTCAACCGGAAGATGCAGCAGTGCATGGGCCAGCTGGAAAAGTCCGAGGAGCGGCGCACCGTCGCCCAGACGAAACTCGTCCAGGCTATACACACTGTCGAGAATGCCAAGAGGTTCGTTGATTTACAAAGAGAGTAGAATAAAGAAAAAAGTTGTACGAGTATATAGTATGTGTGCGCGCGTGTGTGTGTGTAGGATTTGTAGAGTACTGGAAAACCGGAGCAAGTTGGACGAGGAGCGCATGGATGTACTGACGGCGCAGCTGAAGGTGGCTAGACTGGACGCCGAGGATGCAGATGCCAAGTCCGAGGAGATATCCCAGCAATTGGCTCTGGTCGAGGACGAGCTCGAGTCTGTCGAGGAGCGGGTCAAGTGCACCGAAGCGTACGTACACTCTTCACAACAAATCTATATATTACCAAGCCTTATATAAATTTGTCGAGTAAAACTTTCTGTATATATATTACGCAATTGTACAATGTTTTCCTCCCTTAGCAAAATAGCCGAGAAGGAGAACAAACTTTTCATCGTCGGCAACATTCTGAAATCGCTCGAGGTCTCCGAGGAGAAGGTAAAAGCTGAAAACTCGCGTTAAATGCGCCCATTGTCTTCCTCCGCCATAATACCCCGACCAAAAATAAAAGAAAGAAAGCGAAACAGAAATGACTGAAACCGAGGCGTGTGCATTGATTCGTTCGCAGGCGAACCAGCGCGTGGAGGAGTTCAAGAGCCAGCTGAAAAGTTTGAAGTCCAGGCTGAACGAGGCGGAGAAGCGAGCCCTCTTCGCGGAGAAGTCCGTCAAGTCGTACTTGGTCGAGCTCGATCTGCGAGAAGGTATGAGGCTGATATATATATGTACAAAGGATTATATATGGTATTATATACAATCGTATGTGGCCTGTGTGTGTCTATTTCGTGGGTTTCAGAGCGGCTGCGCAAGGAGAAGGAAAAAATCAAGTACATCGTCGCCGACTTGGACTCGACGTTCGCCGAGCTCACCAGCTACTAAAAGAGTGCATACTTACGCGCAAGCGAGCGAGAAAAAGCGTGCTGCTGCTCTCCTTTTCACTTCTTTTATATCCACGACGACGGCGGCGCTATTTCTGGGCGACCGGCGTTCGTTCGCTTACTTAGCTGCGATGACCATCCGCTAAAGCAGCCAAGAGATGTGAGCGAATACACTATACTATACTGTCTCTCCTGTTTGTATTTTTGTGAAATAAACGAATATATATAAATCGTAACAACGATGATGTGTGTTTAGGTTCTTTCAAAATATTGATAAATTATATAAGAAATAAAATTAAATAAGGGGATATATATAATAAAGGATGGGTAGAAAAGGTAAGAAATGAGAAGATAAATACACGAAATGTTAGTTTGCTTAAACGATGTCAATTTATTTGATCGATCGTGGTGGACCGACATACAATACTTGGAAACGCCGTGTGTGTGTATCGTCGCTTAATACATTCACTTGAAAGAGTACTTGCGCGCGCTTTGGTATAATCGCTTTCCTTCCACTTCGCTCATCATCATCATCATCAACATCATCATCGCGCGTTTCTCCGCTAAATTTTCCGAAGTCGAACATTAGGTACAGTCATTCTACGTGGTCGGTCGGTCTCTTTCTCCCTCTAAAAATCGCGACGAAAGAGCGCGCGACCTGTTTTTTTTTGTATTCTTTAATTTACTTTTTTTTTTATTTTGTTTCTTTGTTCGCGCATCTCGGAGAAAAAAACACGAGCCATGCATGCAGCACTCGCAATTGTCTCTCTTTTAACGCACACCTATATATATATATTTATATTTATATAATAAAAACGGACAAGGTCGCGATACTCGTACGTACGTCGTTATTTTTATTTTTATTTTTTTTTTACTCTTTTCCTTCGTAATCGTCATCGTCATCAGCCTTCGAAAAGTCATGTCCAAGAGGTTAATCACTCGAAAAACTATTGCAGCGCGCGGGGCGTGGTTTTATTATCGCGTGCGTCGCGGCGCGATATTATTATTTTTTTTTTTTGGTTTTTATTTATTATTACAAGACGAGGTATAAAAAAGAGATTCTCAATGAAACGAAGTCTCGGCGGTTTAATTATCGTATAGGATTCGTTCTTACCTAAATATCGTAATAATTCCTTTCGCTGATTATCAAAGGTATTTTTTTTTATTACTTCTCGCGCACGCGCGTATATTACATATTACGATAAAAATTTGGCTTGAGCGTGCGCGACGACGGCAGTGTGCTCGTCGAAACTTATAGCTTTTGGTTGTCCAGTCTTTCGTTTTGATAATTAGATTAGGTAAAATTCGTTTCGAAGATTTTCTCGCGCTGAAAAAATTCAAGATATGTACGGGGTCGGGGGGGAAGGTGGGAAGGGTCTGGGGGGACGAACGTTTAAAATAGTATAGTCGAGTTCTTGTTCTTTGGCAGTTAATTAGGCGTGGTGTGCGCTTGCGTGTGCGCGTTTATTATTATTATTCTCCCTTATCATGGCATTGTACTTTAATCAAGACTCGATTCGGTAAGTTCCTTGCGAGCGCGTAGCTCTCGTACCGTACGACGTAAAAAATCGTTAGACAATCGTGTAAAATACTATTTCTCGTGGTTCAGGCGTCTCCCTCTCTGTGAATCTCTTTCTCTGTGCAGTTGAATTATGAGGAAAAACACGAGTCTTGCTTAAAGCAAACCATTATTCGTTTCCACATCGTCGGAATAATATAATCAACATTTTTCAATATACATCGAACGTAAAAACTCGCGATTGTTCGTTACAATATATAAAAAAACGCATTATCGTAATAATAGACTCGGCGGATTTGGGGATATAGGGGAGAATCGTTTGTTCACACCGTTCGATAAACAAGACTTTTAAGAGTGATTAGTCCTTGGGTTCAAATCTTTGGCACTTGAATAGTCTTATATAGAAACAACATTGTCTATAACGCGACTTTTTTTTTTTATTATCATTATTAATTATTAATTCAATACTTCATTTTTTTCGTACGATTTTTTTTTTGTTCTTTATAATCCTTTTCACATTGTTTTCCAGAAAAAGGAAAAAAGAAAACCAGAATACAGAGCGTATCCGAATTCGATCGCCGCGATCATTGAGTCTCTCTCTCTGGGAGTAGCGAAAACGAACAACCTATAAATAAAGTGTGTACATACGTCGATGGAGGGCGGGTTGGAAGGAGGAGGAATAGGGGGGAGGGGGAAGGGAACAGAGATGCACGCGTCAAGTGAGACTGCGCTCGTTGGCAGAGTATCATCATCTCTCTTACTCACTCATACATGCATACACACACTCATTCGCGTAACGCATCGTGACTTTGCGCGAGCGGGGGGCATTGTTTCAGCTCTCGCGTACATAGTCTTCTTCGGTTTATTCGCACGCGCGTTATATAGTACCACATACATAACGACGTAAGTATTTAACAATGGTGGTTTTTGGCACACGGTTTTCAGGGGCTGGGGAGGGGGGCGGAAGGAAGTGTTGTTGGGTATATACGTATAACGACCGCGAGAGAGACGCGAAACCGTGTATATATAGTATACGTCGAATGACATACACGTCGCGCATTCGCTCACGCGGGGGTGCGGGGGTATAGAGTACAGGGAATTATCTCGTTTTGTACAGACTTTGTTCCGTTTTTTCGTCGTTTTTTTTCTCTCTCTTCATTTCTTTTTTTTTTATTATAAAATACTAATAATGTATAATAATGGTAATTGTAGTCATTATTATATATAATAATATAATAATAGTAATAATAATAGTATCAACAGCCATATTATTTATATATTTATATGTATATGACAATAGAAATCAACTAATAAACGTTTGATTTTATTCTCTCTCTCATTTATCATCCTTTCTCGCTTTCTCTCTTATTCGTACTCTCGCTCACATACGTAAAACACTCACTCATAATCATCATCAACCACCACATCGATCCTTTTCCTCTCGTGCGAAATATGCGAATAATTCGTTCATTAGACTTTGTGTTTAATATCTCTCTCAATACTCTTTCCGCGCCCTTCTCATCTATCATTATCCATTCACATCGTCCCAATGTATGTGTGTTTGTGTAATGGCCCTGCGTCAGACGCTACTTAAATACGGCCCGAAATACGCATGCCGAATGCCCATATAGCGCGGTGGGTGGGTGGGGTTTTATGGGATGGTATCAGGATTTAAAATCGCTCGTAGAATCGTATATGAGGAAGAGGGGACGGGAAACGAGGGGGTGATGTTGGTGGGGGAGGAAAAGTTGCGTTTATTATATAGCATATAAAAGGATACAATGTACAAACATTCGTGAATGTCATAATCTTATCTTTTTCTTTCTCTCGTGTGTTTTCTCTGTGTGCGCGCGCGCGCGCGAACGACGCTCCGATTGGCCTGTACGCGTATATAATAAGTACTTCCTCGTCGGCGTCGTTTTCGCTTGATCCTTCTCTCGAGTACAGTAGTCTCTCTCTCCTCGTGTAATATTTACAAATCTCTCTCTCTCTCTCCATCCGTTTCTCTCTCTCTCTCTCTCGCTCTCACACAACATCCTTTACATTACATTATACGATATATACGCTACACGAACGTTCGCGCGCGCGTTGCGTTATAACCGTCAGATGCGGAGGAGGGGGGCAAAAGGGGGATGGGGACATAGCGATACACGCTAATCAGATTAATCGGCGGCGCGCGCGAGCGCTATGATCCTGTCGCGGGGATGCATTATAATGATACGTGCGCGTATATTATAGTGCCTGCATGCGTGCTGCTGCTGCTGCTGAATGTGCGTCGAGTCTTTGCTCTCTCGAATTAGTCCACACGTATAGGCGCGCGCGCGCAGGTGTGCCTATAAGACACACACACCTAATACTATTTTTATAACGACCGCGTCCGTATACAGAGCTTCTCGCAAGTATTCGATTTGGTGTATACATAGGAAGAATTGAGGGGGGGGGGGTAGATAAGAGGGGGGTTTTCTTTAGGCTCTCGAGACAGAGAAGAAGAGAATATGTACAGAGAGAGACATAATCAGCGTTGTGATGCGCGCGCCGCTTGTCTACGTAACTCCTCCTCCTCCTCCAATTACAGCCGGGGGCTTTCTTCAGTAAGCGTCATCGTCGTCGTCATCGTCGCGGTGTTGGCAGTGGTCCACGCAGCTCCTCCTACTCCCGCTGCTCGGCCGACGATGCGCGACCCTCGGAGCTAGACTGCGATCGAGTAATCCGATGATGGGTTGCCCTGCTGGCCCGCCGGTCTCGACCATAGCGAGCTCCTCAGGCCCAGCTTCAGCTTCTTCAGCGAGTCGATGTCGCACTCGGCCTCGCTCATGTCCTGGTGATTCTGGCCTCGAGATGACGGATGATGATCGTTGCCGCCGCCGCCGGCGCCGCCGAAGGCTGTCTCCGCTACGGAGACCGGGGGCAGTATCGTGCGCAGGCTGCTCCTGCTCGGCACGTGCCATCTTCGCGTGGGGGGCACACAGTAGAGGGCACACACAGGCATTAGTCAAAGTGCGGATACCTGCGCTCATCAGCACGCCTCGGATCGGATCTCCTTTGACTTTTTTTAGTTCGTTTTTGATGGTGTGTGGTACAGGCGCTTTTTGTATATATATAGGTATATTTTTATGCTATTTTCAATCTTTATATGTCTTTTTTTTCATTTATGTGCGCGATATGATATGATTTCTTTTTTTGTTATCTTTATCGTGTATGTGTGTAATATCGCGCGCGCGAGTTATATATATGTATATATAATGTGTGCTCGGAATGAATAAATAATTATATGATGCTGTTGCTCTGCTCGCGCGCACGCGTGTGTGTATTGATTTTACGTTAATGCCGTTAATCGCGATTAAAATGTATAACTTCGTATTTATATATATTCGCATGCAGTATAAACCAGGCGAACAGAGAAAAATTAAAAAAAAGTTTCAGGTAATCAGATCCTCCTCCTGTTTATATTTCATCTCATTATCCTTATTTGATTTGTTTCGCGTTTAATAATATATATATTCGAGTGATGCAATTAATTAAAGTGTCGAGTTCAAACGTGCGCGCGTGTATAATAACGGATAAATTTTACATTAACAAAATTCCGCGCACGCGCGCTCGTAATGTCGGCCAACAGTTACGCTTGAAAATTCATACATCGTACCCAAAAGAGCTCTCGATTTTATAAATATATAGTTTCGAAACTCGTTACGCCGGGTAAACATCGATTCGACGCGAATGGATAAAAAAAAGATAAATGGATGAAAATTGTAGAAGAAATTCTCTCTTACCTCGAGCGACCTCTTCGCGGCAGTGATTTTTGCTCGGACATTGGTGAGATGTCCGAGGAAGTGCTCGACGTACCGTGGTACATGAAGTCCGAAACGGCTCGAACTGCAACAGTCAAACAGGCTCGTGTATAATATATTGTTTAAAATAGGCCCCACCCGTCTCCACTTGTTTCGCGAATCGTTAAAATAACAAATCAAAACAAAAGAAAATGAAAAAAATTGAAAACAACGGCCGTACGCATTATACACGCGCCGCGCGCTCCACATTCGCTCTCGCATTAGCGTTTCTCTCTCTTCTCTCTAAAGCACTACACTCGGAACAAAAATAAATATCAATGCAAAAACGCGCTCGCGTACATTCTGTGAACGTACACAAACACGCATCACACATATACGTATATAGTATAGGTATAGTCTTTTTTGCGCCACGCGCGCTGGCCATTATCGGAAACGCGATACTTTTACAACGGCGTTTCTATCGATTCGCGGCACTCACACTGGTCAGCACGCTCGCGAACAAAACAAAAAACACATAGCGGAAACCAATACGAGCATCGCGCGAATCATATACGTATACAAATGAGAGAAAAAGAGGAAAAAAAATATATATATGTAAATGTATATGGAAAATATGCGTATAATACGAGGAGAGGGAACTTACTGTGCTTGAGCTTCCCGGCGTCGAGCTGGTTCGACGACTCGGTCCGGGAGCTCGTCAGCTGGTCCGCGTCAGACTCGCTCTCGTCGCTCTCTACGTCGCCCTGCGTCTGATGCTGCTGCTGCTGCTTCCTCTGCTGACGTCGACGCGACGATACGCTCTTCAGCGTCTGCGAACCGAATATCTGTTTTTTTGTTGTACAAAACGAAATGCGGGAAAGTGTTTATTTTAGAAGCGAGTTGTGAAAGGTATATACAATCTGGTTTGGTTTTTATTTTTATGGTTGGAAGGCGTTTACGAGTTACGTTTATCTGCAAATGGATCGTATACGTTCTAGTAAAGACATTTTTTATCGGAAAAGAAAGGCGGCGTCTTATAAAACGAAAGTACTATCTTTTCAAAGAAATGAGGAAGTTAGCCATAGTTCAATGTAAAGGACATTACGAAATTCTTAGACAAATTATCACTATTCTTATATAATAAAACTTGCAAAAAAAAAATAATTTTTCAGAACCAGGCATAATAATCATTCATTTAACCCGTTCTCAATCTCCATTTCTCTTCTCGCTTCCGCACCATATCCCAAACTTCACGTTTACAAAAGCATCGTGAAAGCTAATCACAACTAATAACAACAACAGCATTAAGATATAATTACCGTCGTCGCAGGAGGCGGGCTCGCGCAGCCCTCCGTCATCGCGTGCTCGTGGTACATGAAGCTGTGCAGGAGAGTGTTGTTGGGGTGGAGGGCCCCCGCGCTGACATCCGCCGCGCCTGCCAGGCCGCCCAGCCCAGCCAGAGCGCCCAGGCCTGCCCCTGCGCCCTCCGAAAGCTGGAACGTAGCGTACGGAGAGATATCCTCCGCCGTCTCTGTAAGCCATCAGAAGGCATTGCCTACCTTTTAAAACGGCCTCGACCAACTCATCCTTTCCCTAATTCATCTTCTCATTATGTTAGAGAACTCCCAGTGTATAAGGGAGAGAGTATTGTCGAATCGCGTGACCAAGAGATATTCTGTGGCTATGGGAGGAGCTTTGCTGATTACCTCCGGAGGTAAATGCTCGGGGCTATTGTACGAGCTTAGGAATTAATCCTTAATTAGGAAGTATAATGTACGGGTCTTTATTAAATTTGTTGGGAGAAGTTGTGCGGCAAGTATCGTTATTTCTGCAAATGCGGGGGAAAACTTAAATGTATATAATATACAGCAGGTCCATTCTATATTTTATATATCTACTGGAATACTTCGGTCTCTCAATTTTCCTGGTTAATTCGAAAAGTGAATTTCTAAATAAACAATTAAAATACATATAGTATAGTGATATTATTTTAGCGTATATTATACGATCAGTTAGGAATTTATTGGATAAATTCGCATCGCAATCTCTAATTTCAGCAGAACATAATGATAACAACATATAGCAATAAACGAATAACCCGCGCGATACTTAAATTTCGCAATATCAATCAATAAACACATAAATGTTATAATATAAATGTCAGTGTATACATGAATTAATTCGAGCAATAAAATTATATATACTATTATATATTATGATATTGATAAAATAAACGGTAAAACGGCAATTCGCTAATAAAACTATAATATTACGATAAAACTGAATAAATAAATACAGGCAGACATACGTAGAAATCGTAAGAAGGATTCACCTGGAATCTTGTCGGGCGGTCCAGCATTGCCCTGCAGGGCAACCTTGTGTATCGTCGCATAGTACCTCTCGCGCTGCGTCTCGGCATTCTGTTGGTTCTCTTGCGACTCCTTCATCGGACGCTGCACCCGGTCCCCCGAGTACCCTACAACACCACCACCAAAACCAACCGGCCCTACCATTAAAATACATACGTGATACACATAGACGCGCGACAATAGAATTAAGTAATAGATATATAATTGAAGGTGCGAAGCGTAAGGTAATATATACAGTTGGTGATTATATAGAGCGTGTTTACCGCGACCGGGACAGCTCATCGTGACACTCACTGTTTCGCCAGCGCGCGCCGATGGTCGCAGCGGCGAGCAGGAGAGCGCCCACCGCCACCAGCAGCGGCAGCATTATCTTCAGGTCTGCGTAGAACGCCGTCGGGCCCCCAATACCGCGTTCGGATAGCTCGGCTGGCGGTGCTGTGTTGAGAGAGAGAGAGAGTGAGAGAGGGTTAGACAGAAGTGTGTTTTCGTTACGGGAGGGTCGGGTCGGTGTATATATAGTTCGTCGATCGAGTATATATTGGATATGGTTGTACGTCGAAGTGGTGAAATTACGGTAGGATAATATGAGCTTTGCGTTATTTATTATGGCCTTTAATAAAACGTTGTTATAGTAAATGCTGTATTATTATATATACGATAGTAGGAAAGCTCGCGAGCTTATCATCGCGAAATATCGCATAGGTAAAGGATGATCGAAGCTCGCTTATATTCCTTGTACAGCGTCTATAAAGCTACATTTTTATTGATCGACTCTGACCTTTTCCTCTGATCCGCTGGGAAAACTGATTAATATCTCCTCGACGTATACCGCGTTCTGCTAAAACTCTTCCATTGGGAAGAAAGAAGAAAAAACTTTCGCCGCGATACAGACCGGAAGACGATACGTCGTGCAAGTAGTTAGCGGCAAGATCGATCAGACACGGTAGAACCACTTATACTTCTTCTTTTCACGCGCGACTAATCAGCTCGTTTATATTTACCGACCCATCATACAACCCCCCACACAATCAGCATATCGGTATATATACACACACTCACCTCCCTCCTTCGTTAGCGTGACGAACGTAAACTCCGCTTGATTATTGCCCGCCACGTTGTACGCCTCCACCTTCAGCTGGTAGACGGAGCTCGGCGCCAGTCCCGTCACCACGAACCTCCGCTGCATCTTTACGTTGTTGGACACGAGGGTCCAGTGAAACTCGTTGATCGGCCTGTACTGTATCACGAAGTACAGAATGGGGCAGCCGTTGTCCGGCCAAGCTGACAGTCGTAACACCAGCGACGAGGAATTCGGCGAGAGGAAGGCAGCCGCCGGTGGGATACCCGGAGGTTGGCCCTGCGTCCGCACCGAGAGCACAGGCGAGGCTGGACTGCTACCGATCTTGTTGTGTGCCGAGAGGTACAGCTGATACGTGTTGCCGCACAGCAGACCCTGTTTTTTTTCATGCATACAACGAGTGCCAGGAATTAATGTCACGTAGTAAATGCGTGTAATTTTATAACGGGCAGAGAGGGATTAATTTTTGAAAAATTATATTACAGATATAATACGTATAGGTCGATATACGACGCGCTCGTGATTTAAATGTGTAAAATATTAAACGCGCGACGTTGGCGGTGGTGGCTGCTGCTGCTGCTGCGGGCTGCTGCAAATATTTGATTGTTTCGCAGATTGAATTGCTCGATTTAATTAATTAATGAAAGAGGATGCGCGTGCACGCGCGCGTAAACGTGATCAACTACCGCCGCACGCGCACAGCCTGAGTGAGTGAGAGAGAGAAGTGCGCGGCGGTGTGCAGCGCGTTTGTAACGGATATTGGTGGATGTATATTCCGCAGCTCGAATTGGTAATATACCTTTGTCCCAGAAACAGGAGCCGTCTGTTGGGTTAAAAAGGCGTGTGCGAGAGGTTTCGAAAAACGTGGCGTGAATGCAATTAGCGACGACGCTAATATAATATTATATAAACGTGAAACATCGGAAATGGGTTGATGTAATCAGCGTAGGTGATAGACGGCCGAGTTTGCAGAGCCCGCGCGCTCAGCCGGAAACTTACGTACGCTCGAAAAGTAATTAGAGCGAGTGATATATGTATATACGACGAGCGACTTTTCGAGAAATGAAGCGCGCGTTCCCGCGAAGAGTCAACAACTGGCGAAAAAACACCGGCGCGCGCGGCCGCGATAAAAAAAGCAACGGCGACCCTTTTTCACCCACCTCCTCTCTCTTTCTCTACTGCAAACACTAAAAAGCGCATGCATTCGATTTTCATCTGCCCCAAGCGCGTGCGTGCCCTCGACGCGCGTGTGCCATGTATATGTGTGCCATTGCGAGGATTAAAAATTGAACTCGTTTCGGCACAGATGTATATTTTTGAGCGCCGAGTGGTGGGTATACCCGTATGCGCGGGTTTATATCGGCGCGACTAGAAATTCAATTTTTTTTTTACCACGATAAACAAATGAAATTTTTTTTTCTCCTTTAATTTGCACAGGTGATTTTTTCAGTGCGTAGGGCTGACGCGAGGTATTCACAGGACGAACGCGGAGAAAAATATCGAGCCGCGCGAAAACAAAAACATTTTGCCTCGCTGTATATATATGGTAAAAAATTTGCCTGATTTTTATTTCGAATTGAATAAATATTATGAGTGTATGATTAACCTTTTTGTTTTCCAGCCAAACTTTGCCATTCATTTACCGTCCAAAAAAACTAAAACTAAAACCCGGCGCGTTTCGACAAAAAAAAAAATAAAATAAAGAGAGAGAGAACCTACATTGTCGAAAAAGCTCTTCAGCCCACTTTCCGCTGGAGCCGCTAAAAATAGCCACTCGCGCTCCCTCCCAGCCTCTTCCAAGAAAAACATTATTTCTAAGGATCTCCTCGGCGGCGGCCGCCTATACCTTAATTAAAAAAGTATGAATAAGCAATTCAGCGGCCGCCCCTCCATCCACCAAAGGAATTACGCGTTTAATTAAGTTCTGATAGCAGCAGTAGCAGCAGCAGCAGCGTCCTGAATAATTCACGCAGCAGTAGTCCTTCTTCTCCGATGGGAATTCGAAAATTTATAAAGAAGGAGAAGAACACAGAGAGGGAGCGAAGAAGGCACAAAGTCGTTACCTTGAGCTCGTGACTGGTGGCGCGCCGGGACAGCTGCATCTCCTCGAGCGTGCCGTGGGTCGTGCGGTAATGCAGCGTGTACTTGGACAGTGGGGCGCCGCCGTTGTAGCCAGGCTTCCAGTGCAGCAGGATGCTCGACGAGGTCGAGCTCGACACGTAGAGCACAGGTGCGCTCGGCGGCACTATATATTTACGTACACAGAGAGAACAGAGAGAAAATTTTATTCGCGCGCTCCGGAATATATATATAACTGTGTCACACAAATTTTAATCTCGCGAGGGAGCGAACTAGTTCTTCTTTCTTTCCCTCTCGTTGCTTTTTTTTTGGTTGGGAGCTTTTTATTGTGCACGAGGTCATTTGCATGCATACGAGAAAGTGTCGTAAATAATACAGTTTATTTTCGGGCTGCCCGCGCCGGCTGCAAGTTTATGAAAATTACGGCCAGACGAATTAGCGTGACACAGTTTTCGGGGTGGACCTTATACTCTCTGTTTATTCGTTTGTTTGTTTGTTCACCGGTGTAGTATGTAGGGAGTCTCTAATTCGCCGTGGCGATTAAAAATGCCAGGGGAATGGAATTTTTGGCAGAGTATCGGCCGGGGTTGTATAAATGGGGTATTAAAAGCGAAAAGCCGAGCTTATGGGTATATACAGCGATGATGGATTACTGAAAGTGGAAACTTTTTTTATACTTTAGGCGGAAAAGTTATCATCATCGCCTATATATATCACCCGCGATATTAAATACATATATATGCGCTCGAATATAAATGAGCGTCGATACATGAATTTTTCTTCGCGATAAACTGCGGCCACACGTATTAAAATGTCGGGATCGATCTGTAACGACAATTAAACTTTTGACCCACATTGCAGCAACATCTCCCCGGGCAATTAAATCATTACAATAACCATTACATACTGATCGTGATTCAGCGGCGAAACTTACCTTGCACGATTAGAGCGTAATGCAGCCGATCGCTCCCCTGCGAGTTCTCCACCTGGCAGGTGTAGTTCCCGGAATCCTGCGGCTGCAGACTCGCGAACACGATTTCCCCGGTCTGCAGTATCTGTATGTTCCTACTCGAGTCAGTTCGCACCTGTTCCAGGTTCGACTTGTACCACTCCCTCGAGGTCGGATCACCTACGGCGTTACAGCTCAACGTGGCAGAACCACGCCAGGGTCTGACCACTTGGCCGCCGAACGAGGTTATCCTGGCAGGCACGCGATTGGTCGGCACCTGGGCGGCGACTTTTGAATTCTGACCCTCGCCGACGCGCGTGCTCGCCGTCACCCAGAACTGGTACTCGACGTGCTGCTGCAGACCCGTCGCCTCGAAGTACGTGTCGCCCGCGGGCAGCGTCCGCTTGCCGTGGTTCAACTCCTCCCGGCCGTCCACGACTCTGTGTGGTGGTCGTGAGGGAAAAGTGCAGCGTCAGAGAGAAATTTGGCGAGGCAAGAGCGTGACGTAGATAGATATATATATATATATATACAACGAGGACGGTGGTTATGAAATATCGAGGGAGTTTTTAGAAGAGGGGATGGGGGCGATATAGAGTTTCGGAAAGTGGAGATGGAATTTTCGAAACGATGGAAAGGATGGCCGTTCATGCAAATCGGTCAAAAAGTTACTGTTACGGCAGTTAGAGGTCTTTAGTATAAACGGTGAGAATTTCATTTCCGTGAAGTAGATTGTTGACTGAGCCGCTACGTTGTTGGCCAACTTTTTCGCCGAATTTTAGTTTTAGAAAACGTTTTTTTAAATTTAGCATAAAAAGACGGATATTTTGGAAGGAAAAAAAAGTGCCTCAGCTTTACACACTAAACGAGACGAGGGTAGCGTAAAAACGGGGTCAACTAGATATTAGCCTCGTCTGACTAGATTGACCCTTCATCTACTGTCAGTTATTTAATGTCGTAAACGAATTTTATTTTACGCTCGCGCGCAACTCTTTTTTTCCCCTTTTTTTTCATTAAACATCTTTCTTTTTATGCTATCAGCTCGTGACATAAATTGCGTACGCTGCTTTAAAAAAAAGAAGAAAAAAAAAATACTAACTCACCAAAAAATATAAAAATGACTCGTGTTCTACGTAAAATGAAAATATTCATGCACAGCAGCGTGGAATTCTTCACCCTCCGTTTCCCTCCCCAACGACATACACACACACGCGTGCGCGTAATCTCTGCTTACATTTTTAACGCAGCGGCTAAACTTATAAATCCGCATAATTGCCGTCGCGGAGGACTATAAAGAATCGCGAATTAAATGGAGACGTTGCCCCCTACCCGCACGACACACTCACGCTTGGGAAATTCGAGAAAAGCGCGCGCGTGCGTTTAAAGCGCAATAAATAACCAGCAGCAGTGCACGATGTATATACACGCTCGAGCGCGGATACGGGGATGCTGGGTAATAGAGATACGTCTTGCCACGCTCGGCCGCTTCCACTTAATACGGCGGCCGCGGATAATTTAGCCGCGGTGGCTTAATCACGCTCTTTTTGTGATTTCCCCCGGGTAAAGAGGGTCGAATACGTATACCTTTTTTTCCGAAATTCATGATTTTTCGTGCACGCAAACGCCGCTTTTCACGATATACCAGAACGCGACGCGTATGTACATATACTTTTCGTAATAAAAATATATATCCATCCGAGGTTCTGAATATTTTACCCACCTCTGGCATGTAAAAATCACAAGTTTATAAAAGGTACGAGGTTCGCGAGGCGAAATGCATTCCGTTGTGTATTTACTTTTAATTACGCAAACCAAACCTCCCACGCGTGCGTGCTTTTATTTGTCATCTACGGAACCCATCCACGTTCGTCTGTGTATACGCATGTATACGTGAAATCGAAAACCACTAAAGAGAGCGGAGGAAAAAAAGGAGGGCAAAGCCACTACAAATACACGTATATATATATGAGAAAGGCGTGTATATAACAGGAGCAGCTGCGCACAGTACCTCGTGTATAGATTGTACTTGGTTATCACGCCGTTGGGCTCGACTGGCGGCAGCCACGAGATAAATAGCGCCTGGGGCGAGCTCACGACGACTTTAATGTCCGCCGGGCTACCTGGCACTATTCGACAAAGCAAATCGATTAGCTCTCCCTCTCTCGCTCCACCTCTCACAACCTCCCTCACTACTGCCGCCGCTTCTTCTTTATCATCTCTCTCTCCTCTCTCATTTCGAAGCGTCGCGGCGGCGGCGGCAGCAGCAACAGCGGAAAACGGGGTCACGAGAGGTAGAGATAGACAGGCCGAGATAGCTCAGTGTGTATATACGTATGTGTTCGTATGTACGATATATACGTACCATCTTCCTGTGTGTGGCAGTAAGTGACTCGCGTCGGCTCGCCGTCGCCCACCCGCGTATACGCCACCACCTGGATGCTGTAGTTCGTGTACTTGCGCAGGCCCGTCAGCACCGTCGTCAGAGCGCTCGTCTTCCGTACCTATTTTTTAGAAGGTTATCGATTTGGAATATCGTAGTATAATATAACGTACATGTCGAGAGGTTCATATTTTTGTTGGGGGTAGGTGGGGTGCGGAAATTTATACGCGCCACGCAGCTGCGGGAATGCGTTCGCGCGCGTTGTTACAATGAAGAGAGTGCAGGTGTATTAGCCAGCGAGCTTTTTAATAATTCATCGCGGCGGGGGATGGAGATAACGTTTCCGCTTTTTCTTAATAAAAAATTTATAGACAGTTTTGTGGGGTCGTGGAGGGTATGACCGGTTTAAATGGAGATGAAGCCGCAGCTCTTCGTTCGTGTATTTTTGATATATTACGAATTTTATAAAGATCGGCGCCTCTTATATAATTCAAAGCGTGTCACCATCTATACATGTAACGCTCTACGTTATTTTAAACCGTCGGAAACTTCATAGAACCAGCTCACAAATCTGGTTATTAATATTGCCCATCAATTTAAATTTCATCTCTCACATCCCTTCTTATTAATCCTGTCACCCCTTTTAAACTAAAAAAAACCCTGTGCCCCACGACACTTTTAAACAAGAACGCACACCCGCGCTCCAATTACGCGCTGTACCGTTCCGCTATAACCAAGATTAACGCAATTACAGCTGCGCAGCGTGAAAAATCGCGGGCGCAGGCGGCGGTATAAAATTGAAACGTATCACCGTAGAAAAGCAGCGGTGTATTACCACTACGACTTCTACTGCACCCACCTCCATTTCGTCGACGTTCCACGAGTCCCCGAGGATCGGCTCGTAATTAAGCTTGTAGCCCTGTATGATGCCGTTGGTGTGGGCGCTCGGCGGTGGCTGCCAGGATACCTGCAGCGACTCCGGCGTCAGGGCGGTGCACCTCACGTCCTCCGGTGGTGCGCCCGGCACTGTACACGCGTCAATTCGAATACATGCCATGTACATAAAGTTTTGAAAGTAAAGGCTATACGTGTAGAGAAACTTACCGTCCTCGAGGGTCTGAGTGGTGAGGAGCTCGGAGAGTGGACCCGAGCCCACTTGGTTGTACGCCTGCACGACGAGGGTGTAGCGCGTGTAGGGCCTCAGGCCCGTTAGTCGAAGCTCAGCGCCGCCCTCCTCACCGTCGCCCGGTACCGAGGTGAAGTTGAACGACAGGTTTGACGAGCTGCAATTTCAGGTGTTTTTTTTTTTTCA